>PNEQ01041281.1:16028-86773 GCA_003012365.1 Medauroidea extradentata
AGAGTCATTATTCATTTGACTATGCCAATCAGTACGCGGTTAACTGTGACTCAACACATCTGTGATTTGCGGGTTTAACCTCCACACGCTGGGTGTTAAGGCATCCAATCACTGACCACAAAGCAGAGATGCAGGTGCGCACGTAAGGCACTGAAACAAAGTGATGCAAAAATCTTTTCGCGAAAACTACCGGGCCCTAGAAATCACATATGCGTGTTATTGCAGTAACCTTGCTCTGATTGGCTGTCAAATAAGTGATGCCTCTACACTAAGGAACCCTGCCAATAACCACGAATCAGAGCTGCATGTGCGCAAGTAAGGCACTGAAAAGAAAATGGCGCAGTAGTCTTTTCGCAAAAATTAGGGAGCCCATGCATTTCGGAATAATCTGTTTAATTTTTGTAATTTTTTCCATTCGTGATATAACATGTAGATAATAAAAGCCAGATAGCTTTGTAGCGTACTTGAAGTAAGCGTATTCGAACGATTGTTGGATGGACGAGTCTTTACATGTGGTCCTTGTGTGTGATTGGCAACTGAATACTAGAGACGGTTCCTCTTTCTTGCGTGCTCCTTTACAATTACTGATTGAAATAACAAGGCTTTCCACTAAAATCTCTGGCCAGCTCCTCAGACCCGTGCTGCTATAGTTCGTAACACATGCTGAAGGAAACTGCAGAAAAATTCGTGGGTCATTGACCTGTAGGCTATCCTTCAAGTATATATGTGTGTTCAAATAGACAACAACTGTTAATTAGTTGCTCACTGTCACGGTGAAACAACACGATTTGGCCTCCATTTACATGCTTTTTATTACTGGCTCAACACTCTCTAGGAATAGTCAAATAAAGCAAATGCTAATTGTGAAATTTATACGAATTTACAGTTCTTTAAATTCTTGCATGCGTTCAAAAGAAAATGCGAATTTTTCAGGTCCCTAGTTTTCAGGTACCGTGCGAGGCTACCGGCACTCCAAAAGGAAAACAAAAAAGAATAGAAAATAGCTTGCATATGAGGAATGGAAGAATTGATTTGTATGGAGACGTTCTCAGAATCAACACAAATAAACCAACTAGAAAAATATTTGACTTCTTTCATAAGAATAGTAAAAATAATAATTGGTTTAAGGAAACGCAGAAGATCATAAAAGAACTCCAAACAACAGAAAATATACTCAAAGATAAAACTGCCAAAAATTTACCAAAACCAAGAAAGAGAGGTTTCGAGGCCAATTCTCTGAAGGAAAAAAAAGGGGAATTAAATCGGAAATAATGAAACAATACTGAGCTAAGAGAAAGATATACAAATTTCAAAAAAGTAACTGATTTAACGAACTCCAAATAAGGATGAAACAAAAATAAAAAAATATATATGTATATAAATATATATGTATATAAATATATATATATATACATATATATATATTTACAATACTTATTGTGCATAAATATACATTTCGTAATATTAGCAGCTTGAGTGTGCTTTAATTGTTTGATGGGTACTTGTTTAAAACTAACGGTACTTCAGAATATGTCATTCAAATGTGTACTTTGAAAAATTTATTTATGATATGTAACGCGTAGGTATACAGTAAAATTTCAGTATTTATTCAACCAGCAGTGGAATGACGAATCTGGATTAAAACGTTACTATATATTCACCAGGATTGGAATGAAGGAGGAATGAAGTGAGGTAGTCAAGTGCATTTGCTGAGGTGGAAAGATATGTTAATTGGGATTAAAAATATTTCTTTAAACACCCGTTGGAGTGAACGAGTCGAATACGAATCCGTTGTCATATTGATTTTTATGCTTGGTTTTGTATAGTGCCACTCATTTTTGGTGAAAATAATTTTGCAACAACTTGTTTCAATTACTTAGTGCACATCTGTAGTTCTGCTACATGGTTATTGGCAGCGCGTCTTTGTACAGATGCCTCGTTTACAAGACTGTGTCAAAAAGTATAATATTTTTGTGACATTACATGTCTGTGATTTGCGAGCAGAACCTGAACATGCTCATAGTTAAACAATCATCAAATGACTGACTATGAAGCAGTGCTGCAGATGTGTACGTAAGGTATTGAAAACATTCTGTGCTAAACTCTTTTCACAAAAAAATCAGTTTCTCTAGCTGTGTAAGATGTTAGATTACTTCTAGGCTGGCCATATAAAATTGTACAAATCCTTAAAATAATGCGAAGTGCAAAATTTATATAAATATACATCGTGATGATTTATTTAAAACAAAATATTAAATAAACGATTGCCTCTTTGTTTTCGACAATTCTTTGTGCTATACTTTACAGTAAGGCAAAAATATGTCTCTACATAATGTTCGGTCCGGGTTCACTCCATATTTACACGCCAACATATTTCAGTTGATGTTCAGTTTAGGTTCACTCCACCAGCTCCAGTCCGATTCTAGTCCATGCCGGAATGTTACTATGAACGGATATGTGCTAAAAAAAGTCACGTTGAAATAAACTTGCATTAAATAAACCTGTTCATAGTACGGAGTCATTCCCTAAACAAAATACAAGTAAACTTTTGACATGTTATCTACCTTCATGAGAAAGTCACTCTTAAGGCCATGAGTCCCTTTTTATGCTATTTTAGTTAAGTTTTATTTTTTAAATCCTGAGATGGAGCATATATTGCAAAACCGTTACATAGAAATGTTGGACATTGTACTATGTAACCGAATGTTTTCAAAACATAATTTTTTATAATTTTAGCTTATTATCGATTTTAAGAACATCTAATTAAGTCAATAATTAACCATAATTATTGAATTTTATATTTTGAAAATATTATTATTTCCAACATTTCTACGTAACTGTTTTGAGATGTCTGCTCCATTTCAGGATTGAAAAAAATAAAACTTACTAAAATAGCATAAATAGGGACCAGAGGCTGTAAGGTTGGGACTTTCGTAATACCCATTTCGGGCACCATCGGTAGAGACATGAACTTTTCGCGAAAAGAAATTTGCCTCACTTTGTGTCAGTGACTTGTGTGCACGTCTGCAGACTTGCTTCACGGTCAGAGATTGGATGTTTTGACATTCGTGTGTCGTGGGGTTTTACACGCATATCACAGACGTTGGTGTTACAGTAACCTTATTGTGATTGGTACAGTCAAATGAGAAACGTCACAGTTCAAAGGCACGCTGCCAATATCTATGAAGCAGAACTGCAGACGTGCACATAAGGAACTGGAACAAAGTGGGGCAAAATTCTTTTCGCGAAAAGTTCATGTCTCTAACCATCGGCAATAACCGACTGAAATAAACTTCTCAGTATTTAATTATGAATTTTCAACTCTGTTCTTGTATGCTCGTTGCGTTGTTTAGTGTTCACTACAAATAAAAAAATAGTATTTTAATCTGAGGCAATAAAATTTCGTGGAGTCTTCTGGCAGCAATCTAGATTTCAGTGTCCTGTACACGCACTGGTTACAATCGATTATTCATTAGCTCCTAACTGTACAGTCAGTTAGAACATGATAGCCTCACAAATTATTTACTTACCTATTAGTAGCTTAAAATATAGTATCCAAAAGCGTGTCAAAACAACTGTTGTCCAATCATAAAAGTAACGTTGAAGAATACGTTCTTGGAATTCAACCAAATAATTAAGGACCTGCGAAATACACTGTGCTTACCTGACATCTGCTCTTGGCCACCAGTATGTGTGGTATGTATGGAGGCATTTTTCAATGAATGATATAAAGTCAACTGTAAAATGCTTACTGTCTAGTACTTCGGATGCAAAAATTTTCAAAGGCACGGAATATGTCTCAGTGGGCACAGGCCACTGCCGCCAATAAATAACGCAGTATGTTCACGTTTCTATTAAAAACAAATATGCGAAACAAACGTGTGATTTCCTGTAATTAATTGGCACGGTTAGAATAAATGTGCTTTTATAGCTTAAAAACTTCAAACACGTAATTTTGTAATTAAAAAACCGGAAACTTTTATTTATGAAATTTTCAAGTCTTTAATCATAGTTTAAACCTGTCTGCTCTAATGAACTCCGCCCACACACAGCAGTCGGCATTAAAATAACGGGGCCTCGGAAAACACACTCTGTGATTATAGCTCTCTGTTTGTTTTGTGAGATGGCCAGGCTGCATTTCTGTTTGTTTATGAAACCCCCGCGAATTCCGATGAGTAGCAAGTAAACAAACGAGTAAATGAATCGTTCATTCATTACGCCTCCAGATTCGTTCGTCAGCACATCTACTATTGTTTAGCATATAAATATAATTTTTCGTTCCAATTCAGATGCTAATGTGAGTGTCTGGGGCACACATTTGATTTATCAAAATAAATATTTCAGAGATTAAAAGGATTTCAGAAATTTAACTATTGTAAATAGAGTAGCGAAAATATTACAACGTATACGTTCATGTTTCTGAGAGCCGTAAAAACACGCTCTTTTAAATTAATTTATTGCAATTAATAATTTTAGCTGCTTACATATTAGTTTAGGCATTATAAAAAATTATTTTTTACGGTTAACTAAATAATTTCCGTAGGCGCAGATCATAATATAGTAAAATTTGTTTACAATGAAACAGTTATTAATGATCCTTAACATGATTTCCCCCAATTTTGAAAATGCAAAAAGTGTTTGTTCCAGAACTTTTTTAGAAAATTAATTATTTTACCGTCATTTTTAACATATTAAAAATTATACTTTATCTAGTCTGTTAAATATATCGGCATAATAATATCGGGTACTACACGCCATTTTACGTAGGCAACTATAAAAATCACATGCTAGGGTTAGGTAGGTTTTGAGTCACGTGTTTAGGTTTACTCAAAAATATGCAATCAATAATCTATGTGAACATCTGGGACTTGAACAAACTTCACTCCGATTAGTTTGTAAGCGCACTTAGTTGAACTTTTGGGCTACTATACCCGTGCGAACCAAATGACTTTTACCGTCACCGATGGCACAACGGTAATACTTTGTGTTAGAATTCGGAAGGAAATGGGTTAAATTCCCTGATCCGATAATCTTATTTCGGCTTATCCTCGGTTCCTCGAAATCGCTCTAGACGATTCTTGTAATGGGTAGGTATTATAAACTAAACTTTTTTTTTTTTTACATTATGTCATTGCGAGTGAATGTCGCCGTGTTACGGAAAACCCAACAGTAAAACAAAAACCAATAAAGAAAAGCTTGTATTACATGTTATTGTTTTATTTATTTGTTTTCTTGTCTTTTTTGGGATATGAATATATTCCTTTCGGGAATTTCCTGTGTATGCTTGTTGACAACACCTAATACTGCCATTTTTTATTTGTATTTTGGTTTTATTGGGGTTTTCTTCTGCAACACGGCAACATTCCCTCGTAATGACATATTTAAAAAAAAGCGTTAGCTTAGGATTCTGGAATGGTCTATTAAGAAAAGCCATGGCCTATTCATCTCCCAGTTTCTATCTTTGTGTGATGTTGTGTGTCATCGTATTTAATGATCTAGCCGTCAACAAGATGTAGTATAAAGACCACAGTCCTTACCGAGATAATTTTTTTTTGCGAAAGCCTGTGACTTATAATTATAACTGGCTCAGTTACGAACTAATCAAGAAATAATAGTAACTAATGGTGTGGCAAACACGAATTGCACGAGTCAGCAAAACGGCAAGGAACCAATAGTCTATCGGCAGTTGCTACGGTACATGTTACAATGAGGTCCGACAATTGAGGGATTGTTCCTCAGCACGTAGTTACCAAACAGACCCAAGGTCTCGTGTTAATCTTCACGCAACTGATATCTTACGAACAAGAATGCCTTCAAATTCACCAAAATTCTAATTCGCTTCTGTCGGAGACTAAATAGTAATACAGACGTTAAGTGACGTGGCGGCTCATTCTAAAAGGACGAATTTCGTCATTACTGGCTGCCCGAGGCTACTGAATCCTGAATGTTACGGGAAGGTTTCGTATTGGCTTGTCTGCCGGGTAGCAGGACAGACGCCTTACGCTTATTTGCGGCAGGTGTTTCCGCCAAGTTTCTGGCCAGCAAAGCCGAGTCGCTGGTAGGTGGTAGTTGAGTTTGCCATCATGTCTACTACTTCACCTCTGCATTCCAAATTTTATGTCTTCCTATCTATTCTGCAGCTCTACAGCGACAAAAAGTGAATGGAAATGTCATAAAATTAATTTATCATAACGGAAATAGTAAAAAAAGCTAATTTGATATTGGAAGTATTTGTGTGGCGAAGAATGATGTAATACGAAATAAGTAATTATTTTTTGAGTACATTATCTTCGTAGTTTATAATATTAAGTTAGGCAGGTAAGTGGCTTAACGTCTCGACGACAGCGAGGTCATTCGAGATGTTGACGCACAACTACGCTGTTAAAAATTTCTGTAAATTCGCGGAAATATTTACAGAAAATTACTGTAATTTTACGGAAGTGGCTTCCGTGACATTTTGTTTACGGAAATTTGTCCGTATTGCCAGTTTACGGATGTTTGACCGTAACTTTCCATAAATCATAGAAATATGTTTCTACAATTTTGAAGCGTATTTTACTGTGTTTCTTAAAAAAAAAAATGGTATTAATAATCACTATGAATCCTGGATGTCAAATACAAAATTTGTCTCATATAAAGTGGATATCTTACCACTGCATGGAACTCACTTACTCGTAGGTTTGTCACTCGGCCGACCCCCCGTGGCTCAGTTGGTTGAGCGGCCGGCTTTGGTGCGGGGAGGTTCTGGGTTCGATTCCCAGGTCAGGCTGGGTGTAAATTTGTGTTTGTCCGTTTGGGTCTCAAAAATTGTCACTATACAGATTGTCTCACGAAAAGTATTGGGGTCACTCGAACTAAGTCACATTAAATGGGAAAATGTTTGGTGCAGTGATGATGTGGAAGCTTCCGCATCGCCACTGCACCAAGCATTTTTTAATTTTGAAAAAAAAAAAAAAAAAAAAAAACTGTGGTTCAATGGTTAGAGCTTCTGCCTGGCAATGATAAGGGCGTGGGTTTGAAATCCCAGCGTTATCGAAAAAATTTTCAGGTTACTAAATAGTGCGTAAGAATCTCGATAACACACAGTTAACAAAAAATGTAGTGTTCCTGGAAAATGGAGTGCTAGAAGATTTTGCGGAAAACGGATTGTTCGTTATTTTATTGAGTGTTCCGTTATCAAGAAAAACTGAGTGTCAGTTACTTTACGAAGATTTCTGGATAATTTTTTGCCAGTACTTTTCCGTAATTTCACGGAAATTTTTTCTAACAGTGTAGGTACTAGGACAGGGGCTGGGAGAGGTCTTGGCCATAGCCTTTGTAAAGAAAGCATCCAAAAATTCGTCGGAGCTATTTCGGGAAACCATGGAAAACCGAAATCAGAATGGCCAGATCCGGTAATCGAATCCGGGCCCTCCCGAATGTGAGTTTAGCGTGTTACCGTTGTGCCACCTCGCTCGGGGTTTTTTTATATTAAAAACACCCTACAAGATGCAATGCAAGTAATACACAAACAACACATTTGCATTCGTTTTTTCAAGGGTGCAAGGTCAGGTATTTGTTACCACGAGTTTAAGGTTTTTTTCAATTCCGTTTTCATAAATCGTATACATTACACTGATCTCTTGGAACAATAAACACACATTTATTTACGATTTGCGAGTAAAAAAAATATAGTTACAAACCTGTTTACCGAAAATATATACCTTGCAGGTTTTTCTTTAAAGTATCTTTCATGTGATTATGCTGGTTTTGAGAACAAGGGCTTGAGATTTATTGTTTAGAAAATTTCTCAGAAAACCTACTGGCAACAGTATATAACAATATTTCGGTTTAATATTTTATAATTGATTAAGGTATTGCATCGAATCTGTTTCTCTTAAAAACGCTAAAATTTCAACAAATTTTTTTGTAATTATATTAAATATTTTATAGCAAAGTGTTTCCAAGTTTCCAGCTATAAAAATGGGGATTGTCTTGTCATTAGAAATAATAATAGTAGTGTTAATATTTAATAATAGTTTGTCCACTTTACTGTCTATGTAGTTATGCGTTAGAGTGTGTCAGCTTCAGTCTATGCCGGGTCCTCCGTGAATGAGCTTTATCTAAGTTATCTTTCCAGCCCAATATAAAAAAATTGGCTGCTGGTAGTCTCTTACAGTCCAAAAGTTATATTTCGTTATTAAACGTTGTTTTACATTTTCTTGCGGCCATTTATTAAAATAAAATGAAGAAACGATTTTTACGCTAACAATTTTCATTCCAAATCCAATCTAAAAAAGGATATAGGCTATTCGATGTAAAATCAGTTATTTGAAAATACTTATCGATCAATTATCAAGTCAGCCAATAAGTTAAATAGAATTTTCTATTTACTTTATAGCTATGAATAGTTATTGTAAACCTGACTAATTAACATTTTTAACTGAAACAGTACATAGCTTGTGACAGGAAAAATTCGCGGGTTCACTGACCAGTAAACTAGCCATCAACAATATCAGTTTACAGAAGCAAATAACAACTGCTCATTGCGGCTATTCGCTGTAGATCTGCATTTAGTTGCTTCTTTGCTATTGGCTCGGCGCCTTGTAAGAGGTGTCAATACGTGAAGGGCCAATTGCGTAAGTTACACGATCTTACAATTGCTAGAAGTCTAGCTTGTGTTTAAACGAAAACGCGAATTTGTCAGATATCTAATAATGAATAATGGAGAGAATCGTTTCAGAACTACCATGTTCTTAATTTAATTGCCATTATTACTATCAACTATTCAAGATAGTAAATAAAACTATTTGTTGTTGTCAAGGGTTATTACATATGGATTATTTCATTTCTTTGTTTTATTTCGTTGTAACTTTATTTTTCATTCACCAGTTTGAACAGGCCCCCTTGCCATTAATTTTGATTAAATGTGATGTTCATTGTAAATAACGCAAAATGTAATAGAATTGTCGTTCAGAGTCAGTTGTCATTTCATTGAACTCAGAATTATGTGTTTAATCTTGTTCAATCGTAATAATTTGTTTAATTTAATTTATTTTTAGTTTAATTTTGTATACTGGCCATAGGCGAAGGGTTGGAGAGGAGTATTTTGAATTGGGTCACGACTATTTAACCCTTCACGCCGACGGAAAGAGAAAGCTGGAAATGTAGGACGAAAGCTAGCCCACAGCCTTGAATTTGTGTGGGAACCAAGGCTCAAGGGCGAGAAGTAGGTCAGCTCAGGGGGCGTGGCTTTGCTTACCCCCTGCAGTAAAATTTAATATTAACTTCATTATTAGCTAGTGTAGAGAGTTCAAATTTTGTATATAAGTTGGTGTGTATGTTAATGTCAAGCTGTATGAATTTTGAAAAGACATATTAAACCGGTGCGGAGGGAAGACCATGTTTAGTTATGTCAGCCGTCCACAGAGCATGTGATTGGCTGGTGGTAATAGGGGGGAGTTTTTAGGGAAAGTTCCGTGAGTACGTCGGTTAGGTTAGTTTAGGGGACTCGCAATCCGGACACCACGAGAGTTGGTTGTGTCCCGAGCCGCGGGAATTCGCGGGGGTCCGCGTATTTGTTTCGAGGACTCGCAATCCGGACACCACGAGAGATGGCTGTGTCTCCAGCCGCGGGGATTCGCGGGGGGTCCACGTATGTGAGGGGGACTTCTACACGAGACACCACAAGTGTTGGTCGTGTCCCGAGCCGCGGGAATTCGCGGGGTCCGCGTATGTGATAGGACTTCGGCGTGAACACCACGATAGGTGGTTGTGTCCGGAGCCGCGGATATTCGCGTATTATATTTGTGAGACTCGCTGTTCGGACACCACGAGAGGTGGTTGTGTCCGGAGCCGCGGGAATTCGCAGGGGTCCACGTATTGGTTTGCGGGACTCTTGTCGCGGACACCACGAGAGGTGGTTGTGCCCTAGCGCGGGTATTCGCGTCGTCCGCGGATTATTTGTGGAGACTCTAGTTATGGCCGTCACGAGAGGTGGACGGTCCCTAGATTCGGGAGAATCCGCCTTTAAGATTTTCAGTGTTTTTGGACGTCACCAAGGTTGCACGATCGTGGGACTGACTATAGCTAAATAAGGGGTTCCGAAGTATTCAGAAAAAAAAAGAAATTCATGCTTATTATTCCGCAACTATCTACACCTACTGGAACAGTTGTCAAAATTAATGCCTATCTTTTTCCTTCAAATAACCGAGGAAGGTTATAAGTTGTCCGACGGAAACGGAAAATGTTGGCAATCTTCAGTTAACAACTCGTTTTACCTATTATAGTTATGAGCGCCTGCTCTATCTCATCTTGATCAATTATGAAGAATCTCGAGACTATGACACACCTAGCAGATAGTGAAAAACACACCGCAAAGATGTTTGTTCATCAAGGAACACCCAAGGGATGTATTGCAGAACACATTGTTTTAGGTGTTTTGTATTTAGAGTAGATAATTTTTATCATCTGTTTACACAAATGTCACATATTAAGGTACTTACCTGATTACGATTATGCTGCAGAATGGGTGAAAACCGTCAAGATCTTACGAGGTATATCTCAGATTTTATATACAGTTGTGTTTGTGTGGGTCCTTTTTTTTTTAAATTTTTTTTTTTAAATTATCCTTGCGTTTATGTAAGTAGATAGAGAAATGTGGTCCAGGAACAGCACACTGCGGCTATGTCAGATCCGATAGCTTAAATATAGGAAATAGCTCAAAAAATTAATAGCACACAACCGGATGCAAATTCCCAAAGATTTTGTGTATGTTTCGTATCCATAAAATGAAATTTAGCGATGCTACGTCTGTGTACATTTTCGTCCTATAATTTATTTTAGTTTCGTTATCCAAATAATCTCAGCGGCGCAAACATTTTAGAATGTAGGCTATGTTGTTAAAAAAAAGTAATATAAAATGTAAGTAAGGTGGTTGCATCCTCGTTCAGTAGCGGAACGACCACGTGTGTTGCAAAATCGTCTCACACGGGCTAGAATTGTTATAGAGTGTTTTAACAATATGGTGGACAGTCATTCGTCAATCGCAGCTACTGTCAAACACGCAAGAAAGAGGCCCGCCAGTTGGGAACGTTCCACAGCACTCATTGGTCAAACAAACAGTAGGCTCGAGTGAAGTGTCTCTTGAAGCTGACAGTCGACTATACACTCCTACCTAAAAACCTCCAACACACGATTTCGATTCTGCATTCTTTCCTATTCTGTGACGCCGACTGTAAGAATCAATGGAGTGACGGTGTTTTGGGTGATACCCTTGGGGAATTACCGTTGAAAAAATATGAAATGGAATATTGGTTCAGTTTCTGCAGAGTTTTGATACGTGTGAAGAAATCGCGAGCGGCTCAGATAAAACCTACCAACCTACGACCATGACCCGTACGTTTCCATATAAATTCGGAATTTGAACTGCCTGGATAGAATAAAAATTACATAGAAGGTGGCCGGGAGATCGGCCTTTCTGTGGCGAAGAAAACCGACAGAAAAAAGCGAGTGAAAGTGAAGTAGAAGAAGAATGTAAGTCGAGTAGTAACTTCTCAAGTACTTTTCAAACATTGTGTTTCTGTTTGGCCAGTTCATATTTCATATACGAAAACGTTGACGATAAGCGGTATGATATTCAAACGACACACAATCGAATATGAATTTTAAATCATTGTACGGCGTTGCTGATGCACTACACTTAATTGGTGTGCCATTTGGACAGAGCATAGATAGTTTCACTTGTCATGTACGAAAGGGATTATGTAATACGTTCACGTGTGCATTTGACAAGGCGATTTCGATGCCATATCAAGAAACACTACCCCTCAGTATAATTATTGTGTTTACGAATAACCGTTTTGTAATAAATTTATTTTCAGAATGTTTTTGAGTCTGATCTGCTACAACGTCAAATATTTTTTCTTTAAACATATTTTTAACTCACGTAAATATTCAGAACTTATGTTTTAGTAAAAGATAATCCATTGACAAACAAAACGAATTTCACCATTTTGTTATGTCTAAAAACATTTATTGGACTTTAAAATTTTGTAGGACCTTGCTCTCAAAAAATTTAGGTTACCCACATTTTTTTACTTTATACATACACATGCATTAATTTATTTTAATACCCTCCGGAGAGTTCTTGGAAACTTTACATTGCATTTTTGCAGCGCTAATATAAAATATTTAGTTAACAAATAAGTTTGTAAAATAACGAAAAAATTTTTATAGTGTATGTTAGTTAATACACCAATAAAAGTTAAATATTAATGGTTCACAGGTACCTGTTACTTACTATAGGTTACAATAAAGTGAATATAAGTGGGAGAGTTTAAAATTATGTACTAATAATTAGGAAATTATATCATATATATGTGTAATGTTTGTATAAAATTACATTATAATATAGGGCCACTGAAATATGACATAAAATGGTGGACCTATGAAGGAAGCGTACAGTACGAGAAGTCGTGCTGCGAGTCCCGGGTGAGGCATGTCTACTCTGCGATTGTCCAGACGACTTCATCCGTATTCATACTCCTCTGGGTTGCAATGCCTCGTCAGGTAATGTGTAACATAGATCATGAAACAGTTCAAAGTAAATTAATATGTGTGTGACCCACCGCAGTCCCCAATCTTAATTAAACCTCTGTTAAAGTTCGTCTTTCCACCTATAATGAACAGAATATTTTATTTTTGATTCTCGCGTTAGTTTTAGTTACAAATTTTTGCATATGTGCGGTAAAAAAATGGGGGGGGGGGAGGGGGGGACGATTGATTCATGGGAGCCATATGACGCTTTCATTATTTACAATTATGGGGAATAGTTAAGAAATCCCTGACTGTTTACATTTCCATTCTTACTAGAATTATTTATACAATATTGTGAAATTTGCAAAATTACTGCTAATGTTATTATAAAACCTGTAAAATGCCTACGATATCTTTGTAATTTCGAGTTTTGAGTATTGACCCTATTAACGACGAACGTACAGAAGAAATGTGTTTGTTACAGATAATCGCATAAATGGATATTTATGGCGAAACAACAGTGTAAAAGTTGCCTCAATCATTTGTATGGTTGCTTGGCTGATTTTGTTCCCACAACAGGAGTGTCTAGCCCTGTGAGACATACACTTTCTTAAATCAACAAAATTAATTTTTGACGTGTTTCACAGAGTTTTCAGCCAACAGAAATGTTGTGGGATAAAATACGTATTTGTGTCGCCGTATGGTTGACTGAAGCGAAACTTTGTCTCTGACCTCCTTCCTTCGCTCCTGATCCGAAGAAGTTATTGGCTTAACAATTACTTTCAGACGGATAACAGTTTCATAAACATCGAGCAGCGCCTTCCGATTTTAGTGGCGAAACGTGTAATTTTCCAGCATATGCGATGCTCAGCTATGATTAGAGATTGGAAATTTCGCGAAAAGATTTTTGCAGCACTTTGTTTCACTGCCCTATGTGCGCACCTGCATCTCGGCTTTGTGGTCAGTGAATGGATGCCGTAACACCCCGCGTCTTGAGGTTAAGAGGTTAAACCCGCATATTACAGACGTGATGTGTCACAGTTATCCGTGCACTGATTGGCACAGTCTAACACGAAAGGCTCTTGTCAATAGCCATGAAGTTGAGCTGCAGGTGTGCACGTAAGGTATTGAAATAAAATGGGGCAAAAATCTTTTCACCAAAAATTCCTGTCCCTGGCAATGATTATATATATATATCGTGAGTTGTATGTTGATCCATTATACTGGCAGACTTTTAGAGCCAATAGCGTACAAGAGACTTAGAGTGATCTCTTTAATAAAACACTATTATTGTCACGTGCATTACGTGCGTAGTCGAATTGTAACAGAGCTTACCTTGGAACAAGACCATGCTTTGCCACTGTTCGATAGCAACAGCGACATAATGTTAACTAATTTTACTGGTGCTTTCTCTCTAACACACGTTCCTAGGTACGAAATAAATTTTGTCTGTTGCAAAGATAATTTATATTTATATACATTACACTAAAAGTAGCTTTGCTGCAAGGTAAATCTTTGTTTTGAGTATGTTGCTACCAATGTAACATAAAATATGTTGCTATTATAATAGTTCAGTTGCAGTACGATATTATTGGTTAATATAGTCATCGTTGTTTTATGACAAATTATATGTATAAATTGTTTTCTTTGCAACAGATGTAACATTGGGAAAAAATATTTTTCAACATAAAAAAAATTAGGAACACATGACTTTTTTTAACTTTTCTCTGCAGAAAAGTAAAATTTCTTTACCACAATTACGAAAGTATCAAATTTTTTAAACTCTAAAAGAATGTTTTAGTTATGTTCAAGCCATACACAACATAGATCATAACGTTAGGCATTCTACAGCCAGCGACAATAGACAAATTTACTCAGGATAATATTTTAAACAACTACGCGATATGTTTCACAAATTTAATTTTTCATTAAAATAAATGGATTTCTTTACTTGTCCAACCATTCAGGTAGACGTTTATCTTTGTTATAGGTCCCTATCAATTCCGTAATTGGTCTTTTAATGCAGGTTTCGATTTTAAAGCCTGTTAAAGACTGGTACGGGATGAAAGTAACCTGTTCGCTGGACAGGCTGCTATTCTGAAATTTATAGCTCTGTTATGAAATTAATGTCGTAAAATATATCCTCAAGGAAAACAAAAATTTTATTTGGAAATACACGGGAATGTAACAGCTGGTATTTACACAATTCTTATGGCAAAATGTGACTACTATAATTCCGTTTTCTCATACGACGTTGCTATATTTTGGAACGTAACCGGACATTCAAATAGGACTTACTGTACTTCCGAAATATTTTGATTTTCTACTTACGCATAATTTATCCCAAATGTAAACAGACCTTTGGTTTTAAATTAATTAAAAACCCCTGCTGGAACTAATTACATTTATATATTATGCACAATTCTTCGAATCGGTATAAGGATTTTAAATGAAAACATTAGTTGGTTTTAATTAAAATATACGTGTTAATGTAATTACATGCAGTTAAGTACTCTGCCTGTCAGACACTCAGTATTATTCATTTAAATCTAACCCTGCTTTAATAGTTCGGTTATATTTCTTGTACAGGTATATTGTTAAACTGCCAACATCTGTAACGGCATGTATATGTCATGAATAACATAGGCGAATATACAATAATTTTAAAAGGAAGTCATAATTTAAAAACACAAAAATTCTCTGTATAAAATTAACCCACACAGTTATTGAAAGAGAGCGGATTCCATAACGTCAGGTATTGTGTCAATAGGACAACTATGAACAAGCCCCAGTGCCTCGGCAGGGTATGGAGTCCCACCATAGACATGCCACCTTTACCTAGAATAGTCGTTCTCCCGCCTGAAAACGTTGAAGAGGCTCTCGAACCTTGCACCCTGCTGCTCCTTCAACAGCTACACGCAGACCTTTACCTGCAACATGACACACACGCAATATAGAGCGCAGCCAACATACACATAGAGAAAGATGACATATCTGGATGTGTGGTTTCATCATTGGTGATGCGTGAAGTGTTCTGCAGCTAGCGGATTAGCAATTACTATACATAATTCATAGTTGCATGTGGAACCATTGTACTGGTAGGGGATGATACACTAACAACAAGTA
The DNA here is from genome assembly GCA_003012365.1 of Medauroidea extradentata. NCBI lineage: Eukaryota > Metazoa > Arthropoda > Insecta > Phasmatodea > Phasmatidae > Medauroidea > Medauroidea extradentata. The sequence goes on from PNEQ01041281.1 coordinate 31,671, forward strand.
TAACATGTAATAAGTAAGGAATTAATTATCCAGTAACACACCTTGGTCTTAGCAACACAACTCAACTGCCACATTCTCAAAGTGTACAGTCGGATATTATACAATTTGCCTTGGAACAACGCCTCGCTTCGCCAGTGGATTTCACTTGAAGTTATAAATATTCTAGAATTTAAATTTTGTTACTTATTCTCTTTTCAGTAAATTCAGTACAGTAGGCCTACCTGTATTTGAGTTTGGATGGCTTTGTTGCAAGTTTTTTTTGGTTGATAAAAATCCCCGATTTAACACAAATTTATTAATAGAGAAATGGTTCATTGTAAAATATATATGTGATTCGGTGCTTATCTTTACTAATTAATCTTAAACTCAAATAAAAATATCGAAACATATGGAAAAATAAGTACGCCGTTGAAATTTTGGTACATGCAGCACAAGTTTCTGGCGGTTAACTGCGAGTTTATCTATGTAGCCGGAATATGTTTGGATGCTATTTATTCTTCCTTGGTGTACATAATGTTTAGGATCTTCGAACGCTGCAGGAATTTTACAGGCATAAAAAATCGTATAGGGCTTATTAAAAATATTATGTGGCAGTGGTGCAAAATAAGACCACTCCACCCTCACTATTCATCAAGCACCAGGCTCGATTTCTGTATAAGATGTCCTCGAGATTTTATAATATATAGTTGTTATCCGGAAGGGTTTTCTTAGGGTACTTTTAATTCACCCGCCTAATACATTCCGATCGATTCCCGGCTCTGGTCATCCTGATTTTGGTTTTCTATGGTTTCCCGAGATGTCTCCAGACTAATGTTGGGATAGTTATTTAACTGAGGCCATGGCCGACTCCTCTCCCAGATCCTGTAATTGTAACAAGCTGTGTCTCACTGTCTCTAATGACCTCGCTATCGACGACACGTAAAACCCACTTACCTTACCTCATTGCATTCCACGTTTGCTCAATATGCCGGGCTATTTAATATGCCATCTCTCTGAACGGCGGGATCCCTAAGTAGTACGCTTTTCGGCGTGACATTTTAATTTTGACGCGTGTCCAAACACGCCACCTTCTCTTAGTCCGTCTGTCGCACTGCCGAATACTCCCGAAGAAACCCCCATCGCTACCCAGCGCCAAGGTAAGGGGGTGGGAGAATGTGTGACGGGGTTTTTGCGTGTGTTGTGTTTTCTTTAGTGTTATTGCAAATGTCAGTGTTTTGTTTATTATGTATGTTTTTCAGACGTTACTAATCAACACAAATACAACAGTGCCCTGGACGCACAGAAAATACATTTATAATCCTACCGTTTTCAAATGTCTCATTACTGTCTTCATGTTTTTAAAATGTCTTTTTAATATTTTTCTTTCATTTTTCAATCGCCATTTTCTAATAACGTCAGTGTTTCAGTATTACATCAGCTATACTATATCTTTGTATCCTTCCGCTTGGACATGACGTAACATGGAACAACAATAATCCAACATAAGACATTGCTTTGTTATGTTTGTACTATTTTTCCAGTGTAAATTTTGTCTTGTGTAACTTTGTATCTGCTCCATTAAGTGTTTTTGTATGAGAACTATTTTGTGCCGCTCGAAGTCAACCCTCCTCGCGGAGCTGGCTTGGCGACGCCAACGCCATGTACAGTTAGTCGAGGCTTGACACCGCGAGGAGATAGACGTCTCGTCTACCCCGGGTCCTTCACCAGTCTTGAACCATTCATTTTAGTTTCAGTAGTTAGGTTTTAGTTATCAGAACAGTTTTCGTTGTTGTTTTGACCCTGGGCTCCTCACCCCCTGCCGGCCGCCGCGTCCAAGGGCTTAAATTTACCTCGTCAGTTAGCCGCCAGTCTAGTGCTGTTCTCCCGCGCAACCAACTGGAGGGATTTATACTCCAGGCCCGCTCATCTGGCAGTGGCCTTTAGCAGATACCAGTTAATTGCTTATGGTGAGTAAACTACAGAAACTATCACCGTCTTTCCTTTAAATAGTAGTTGTTCACCCCGTCCCCAGTGACGCATAGTGTAGCTATTTGAGTGTGTTGTGGCGTGGAGACTGGCCCCAACAAGTATCCGAAGAATCTATCATTGGAGGGTGCAACAATCCACTGGTGCGTAGCCTGCCCCACGTGGTCGTCGGCCTGTCGATCCTGGGATCATCATCATCATCATCTAACGGGTTCCCCCCGCTGTTTCAGCAGTGTACCCTTTTCCCCACTATCCATCTTATCCCTTAACTATGTCACCCACATACCGATTGACTCGCCTGCCGAGTCAGTGTTGTCATCATTTTTACGTCAACCCCAGCACCTCCTTAGTCAATTTATACAAATTAAAATGTTTGAGAATAATAGGATACAAAATAATCTGAAATACACAGCCTGAAAGAAAGTAGAAAAACATGACAGCGGAAGCATTAGGATAATGGTCGAAGAGAGCAATTGATAGGCGAATATGTTTTCTTATCTCAGTTACTGGATTTTTGTTACACAGACGGACGGTTAACTTCACATCAGCCGTGATTGACAGGCGCTACACTTTCCAGCTCGTACATGATTTTAAAAAGTTTGTTTTCTAGTTGTGTTTCACTTGTGCCGTGCAGTAGCATATCTATTTTTTAGGCATGATCAGATGGCCCAAAAATTTTGTAAGTTTATTTGAGGGGAGATAAGTTAGACTTCGAAATACTGTACACCTGATTTCCGCCTCTGCATCCTCCTAACCTCATATCCTTACGCCGATTGCGAGAGTTAAAATAAGAAGTTACCGGAATAACTAATAAGCCTACTTTCCTCAATGTTGGCGTCAATTGGACCGCATTAAGCAGAAAGGAGCCAACCCACAAAGTAATACATTTTTAGATAATCATACCACGTAGAAGAAGAAGGTGCGGTGAATGTCATTTAAAAAAAAAAAACAAGTACAAAATAACAATATTTGACGAAAAATAATAGCCCAGAAAAAACTTTGTAAATGCACACTGGAAACTTTGACCTCGATAATGTCTCAGTTCCAGGGAACTGTTGGTTGGTCCCAACACTGAAAGTTAAAATCGTGTGCGTAATCTAGCAACAAACCAGCTTAATAAATTGGGGAATATATTTTCTGTGATGTCTTTCTATCATAAATATAAATAAAAAATAGCCGCCGTTTTCTAAATATTACAGATGGAAGAACGAAATATACAAAATTTAAGTCAAGTTTGTATGCAGTATATGTTTAAAAAGTTTACTATAAAGTTATAAAAAATAGATCATAAGATATGTAATGCTATGCTATTTTTAGCAATGCTGAAAATACAAAAAAAAAAAGGCACTATTTTGAAAATATAAGCACAGGATAAACTAAACAGACAAGCTTAAAATATTAAAACGACCGCTATTTTGAGAATATGAACAGAATTAACCAAATACACAAAAGTTATGTAAGCTTTATGTTGTATATGTGTACCAAGTTTGGTGAAATTCTGAAAAATATTTCCTAACGTAAGTAATACTATGCTAAAATATAAAAATGGCCGCCATTTCGAAAACATAAAAACAGGATAAAAGAATTAATGAAATTCAAGTCAGACTCGTATGTAATATATGTGTACCAAGTTTAGTGAAATTCAAATAATGATTTCCTAAGATATGAATTACTATGCTTAAAATATAAAAATGACAGCCACTTTGAAAATATGAACACACGGTGAACTAAATACGTTAAAGTTAGGTAAGTTTTATAGGTAGTAAATGTTTACTAAATTTGGCGAAATTCAGAAAAATATTTCCTAAGATAAGTATTACTGTGCTAAAAATATAAACGTGGTCGCCATTTTGAAAATTTGAAGACATGATAAAAGATGTGAACATAATTCTAGTCAGGTTTGTATAATATATGTGTACCAAGTTCGGTGAAATTGAGAAAAATAATTCTTTAGATATGTAACGCTATTCTATATATATATATATATATATATATATATATATAAATTGGCTGCAATTTTGAAACTATGAACACAGGATGAAAGAAATGAACAATATTCAAGTCATATTTGTATGGAGTATACATGTGCCAAGTTTGGTGAATTTTGAAAAAAATTTCGTAAGGTATGAATTATTATGCTTTAAATATAAAAATTACAGCCAATCCTGTCTGCATATTTTCAAAATTGTGGCAATCATTATTCTTTTGTAGAAGATGAGGTGCAGGTGTACACGTAAGACACCGAAACAAAGTGGGGCAAAATCTTTTCGCGAAAACTACCGGGCCTTACCTATGGAGATAAAGAACCAAATTTCAGACATTGATGAGATAGTACCTTCAAAACATACTTTATTTTTATGTGCTCATTAATAAAGAAACTGCTTATTCAGACTACTGTATCAAAATATGTAATATCTAAACACAAACTAAGCTGCAATAATTGTAGCTTAGTTTGTGTACAATATATGTATGAGATAGATCGATCAGATAATTTTCGGTGAAAAGATTCATGCCCCACTTTGTTTCATTGCTTTACGTGCACATCTGCAGCTCTGTTTCATGGTCAGTGATTGGATGTTTAGAGCTTCATATATCTTGATGTTCTACCCACAAATCACAGACGCATTGTCTCGTAATAATAACTTTAGTCTGACAAAGTCAGATGAGAGACGACTTGGCACAAATACAAGCTGCCAATAATTCTGAAGCAGAGTTGCAGATGTGCACTTACGGCATTGAAACTAAGTGGGGCAGAATTCTTTTCACCTAAAATCATCGGTCCTAGCGATAGACTAACGCGGAATTTAAGTTACAAAATTAAAACAATATAAATATTTCGTCATAAACTGATCAGAATGTTTACCCTTATTTGACAGAAAGTTGATAATAACAATTTTCCGCGATTGCTCCTTACTGGGTGCTTATGTATATAGATTTTTATATTTATACAAATTAAAATAATTAGTATTACAATATATAGCATGCCGTCTTAAACTAATAAACTAACAAATATATAATACAACATATTTTGCCTTGAATTTCAACCTGTTACTAGAGATATGCGAAATTCGCGTGGTTATTTGGTGCCATTGATCTGTACATAATCAAGCACAATCACAATGTGTGCGTGTGTGTATACATATATGTATATATATATATATGTGTGTGTGTGTGTGTGTGTTGTTGTTATTCTCGATATGATTTACGTGTCTGGCTATTTTACATACAACTGGCTACTCTACAGTGGAAGTTTTAATGACTGGTTCGAAGTGTTCCCCGCTGCTATCCCAAAGCCAGTAGAAAACGTCAGGCTAGCGGACAATAGCTTGCAGTTTAAGTTTTTGTCAAAAAATAACGCGAAATTGGCAGGCCTTTTTTTAAATGCAACTTATTGTCACTCTAGAAATAGAATTCCTATTAGGAAAATATTATTTGGTTAGTTTCTACTGTTTTCGCCGATCACATAAACTCAGATTATGTAAGTTACGAAGTCTTTTCCGTCAAGTAATTATATGTGAAGACAGTTTTGCTGTAAAGAGAAGTGGTGCAATGCACAGTGAAAATAACTGTACTATTGGAAATTAGTTGTCAAAGAACTATTCTTGAAGATTTACAAACGTTCTGTAAAACGTACTGAGTAGGATGCTTGTCACATTGCAATTTGTAGACTTGTAATTGAATTTGCATAGGCGAAAATATAAAACATTAACATTTTTTTAATCGTAGCTCTAAAAATAAACTTATCTTGTACAAGTACGCCCTTATAATTACCAGGAAGAGGGATGGAGTCATCGAGTTTTTAACTTGCTGCTTTATACTTGTAGTTGTGGCCAACTTGATTTAACTAATATATGCTAATTTGTTCTAAACTTTTTACTGAAGCAAACTTCACTTATTTAATATTTATTGTTTTCAAGCATGAATTATTGCACACATACACTTGATTTCAATCAAATCTGTATCATAGACCAATATCTGCATGTAACCCTTACATTTCTGAAAACAAAAAACCATGTCTTTGGTTGGCTGCAATGGTTTTACAAGAATAAATACACACGTTCCAATTGCATTCAGGAAGACGTGGCTTAGATTCCTGGCTTCGGCTATCCTGATTTCGGTTTTCCATAACTGAGACGTAAAGTCCACTGAATTGAAATAAACATACATGCAAAGACGAAAAGTTATACCTTTACAAGTAAATCATTTTTCAAGGAAACGTTTACAAGGGTTCGTATGAGGCAGACAAATTCTTTGTAAAATTGGTTAAAAAAAGTCCAGTGCATGGGTACTTACTAGATAGTAATTTATCACGGAGAAAGTTGAATGTATGCTAGATTATAATGTAGTACCTACGTGTCAGTTTTTTATTGCGGTGTGATTTCAATTTTAACAGAGTCAATGACAATTATTGTACACCAATACTGATCGTTTATTATTCGTCTTGTTATATTTTCCCCTTTGCTCACCTTGCAGAAGACTCGGTGGCAAGGGCGGAAAATTAACAAGAAGGGAAGGTATTAGAAAAAACTTAAGAAGTAAGTAACGTATGTTTATTAAGTGGAAGCTCTTGAAGTACAACAATTACAAAGTGTCGTAAGGAAGGACCTAGAGATACGATAAACAGAGGATAGTGTAAGGATCGCTCACAGCCCTAAACCAAAGGAACTTACCACGCCGGCTGCCGATAGAATATAGAAGAAGAGATCTTCGACTTCAGCCTCGCGCCGTGTTCGCAGTTCCAGGATCGAGCCCCGTGACGAGAGGTCCGGTCGTCCTCGTAGTTGGTGAGCGTCTCTCCGAGCGACCTTAGAACGTTTCCCATAACATTCTTCGCGCCTTCACCATGTCGTCAAAATCCTCTTTTTGATTGGTCCTTTTTAGTATACTTCCACTTTGCAAACTAAACAATATTACTACACAACACACCCTTCCCTGCTGGTTCTAGACGGTTTTTCAATGGAGCTAAGGCCCACCTAACTTCCCGAATCATCAATTTCTTGGCCTACAATCAGTTGCGGCAATCCTCCTGAAGTTTGGGTTAATCGTTTATCTAACAACCACTGGCAGCGTTCCTACGCGCGATGCCGCAGCAGTTGCAGAATTGTTAAACCGTAACAGCCTGTAATAACTCGAACCGTCTCCAGCAGTGGCGGATCCAGGTCTTAGTTGGAGGGGGGAGGGGGTTCATTCCCAAAAAGTAGCTATGTTCACACCTCGAGTCGAAGAGGGTGGGACCCGAGGGCGATCCCACAAAAAAATTTATTTTAAGTGCAAAGTGGTTCTATTTAAGTAAATTTCTTAAGCAAAACATTTAACATACTACTTAAAAAATTTGTAATATTTTACAGATAAACCATACATGAAAGGTCAAAGGTGGGAGCCCAGAACCCGTGCCCCCCCCCCCCTTTCCAGAATCCGAATCCCTGGTCATAAGTTATCGTCGTCCAATCATACAAGGCGCAACATGATAGATCGCTTTTGGAGACTACTTTGACACTAAAGATTTTCACGATTTTTCACTACCTCTAGTAATTACTACGGACAGCTGATTTTCGTGAAAAGATTTTTACACCATTTTGTTTAAATGCCTTATTTGCACATGTGCAGCTCTGCTTCGTGGTCAATGGCAGCGTGACTTAATGTGGAGGCATCACATATTTGACTCTGCCAATAAGAACATGGTTACTAAGACACCACACGCCGATGATTAACAGGAAGAACTCCAAGACCCTCACCAAGACCAAGCGACTTGGCGCAACAGCAACACGTTGAACTAGAATTCGTGAAGACCCGAGTTCGGTCCCCGTCTCCAGCCATTCTGATTTCGGTTTCCCACGGTTTCCCGAAATCGCTCCACGTGAATGCTGGGACGGTTCATCAACAAAGTCCATGGCCGACTCCCCTCCCAGATCCTCCTACTGTGTGAAGTTGTGTCACCGTATTTAATGACGTTAGGCTTCCTTACCCAAGACGCTGACAGTTAAAACATCCAATCGTTGACCACGAAGCATATCTGCAGTTGTGTACGTAAGGGCTTTGAAACAAAGTGATGCAAACATCTTTTCGAGAAAATCAGGAATCCCTAGTAATTACAAGTGGCCAATTTGGGAAGTGTTCCTTTAAGCCCGCTCGTCCTGTTACTGTGGGAAGCCAAGAGCCGTCGGGAATATTTAGTGGGACGCGTGCAGGTGGGGGTTAAATACCGGAGCAGTTGCCTGCTGCTAAGTGGATTAAATTTCGAAGGCGGCGTTCCTGTACAAATAACAAGAGGGGCACGTTTCTCTCACCACGGGACGTATTCATCAGACGTACTCGGGGACGCAGGGTTAAGGAGGATGTGCCCTTCTCGGCCAGAGAGAAAGATAAAGAGACAGAGAGAGAGCACAGATGGACCAGTATCTGCCGCGAAGGGGCTGTCTCCAGGGACTGTTACCCTCGGGCTTACTTCCCCCTCCCTTCACAAACACTCAACGAGGGGGGAGGTTAAGAGTTGGGGGGTAAAGCACCAAGCCATTTCATTTCTCACGCAGGGGGGCCGGATATTAGCCCGCGAGGCACCCCCTCAGCAAACCTTGATCCACACCGGAGCTGTTTGCGTAATGAATCGCGAGCGTCCCTCATCAGAATGCGATATGGCGTAGAGGATCATCTGCTGCGCCGTAGGTCTGTCACAGATATGCCTGATCCACAACTTGTCTGCACGTATTATAAATGTTAATATATGCCGGCATTTGTTTAGGAAATTCGACAGTGAATTTAGGGCCGTGTGCGCACGAACAGAGTTGTATCTCTCTGTGTGATGCTAAAACGTTGTTCTGCCAACTTAGTAATTAAATACTGGATCTTAAGACACTTACATTGCAATAAGTTACGTATTACAACATGCAGGTTCAGAATAGACATTAGTTATTTGTTTGACATAATATGGGCTAAAAACCTGCAAATTAACGAAAATTTAGTTTTATGATTTACTGCACAGCACTATCCGTAACTAAATATAAAAAAAAATCAAATTCTCTAAAAATATATTAATATTAAAATAATTACTTTTTCGAGTGTTGCAGTCAGAACTAATTTTTGCTGTATCAACCTATCAAGGAAAATTATTTATTAATATTATAGAGTCAAATTAATAGTGATGTAGACGTAAACATGCTTTTCATAGAATACTAGCTGCCCCGACGAACGTTGTTTTGTCACATAAATAACTTATTGTAAGTGTGTAAGGATGTGGTATATAAGTGGAAGAGGTCTAAAAATAAAAAAAATAATAATATGTAGAGCAGCGACACCTGGTGGGGATAGACTGATATCAGCTCGTGGGGATAACTGATCAATTATCACTTACACAGTTATCGACCGGGTTCTAAAATTATTAAATTAAAAATATTTACTAAACAATAGCACTTCGGACGATAAAAATAGATAAAAACCTATTTGCAGACCTACCGAATGTATATACAAAATTTCATTGAAATCGGTTAAGCCGTTTCGGAGGAGTATGGAAACAAACACTGTGACACGAGAATTTTATATATTAGAATATCCGTAATCGAAAACCATTTTACTTAATTGAAACCTCTGGTAGTGTTAAGCCTCACTTCTGGGGATGTCACAGCCATACAAAATTTCACTGGTAGTCAATTACAGCATACTTTAACGTGCTGTTTATTGTTAAATAAAAATGAAAGTATGATTTATTTATGTCGAAATTACGATAAAAGTAAATGCCACCATTCATTACACGCTAAAATAAGCTAACAAAGAAAAAGAGGCCTCCGTCATTATTATCCTAAATAGGACAATTGGCCAGGAATAAATTCTGAAAGCACACTCACGAAAATATCATCCTCATAGGTCAAGGTTTATGAGGACACGCGGGCGTCTTTGTCTAAAAATGACTGTGCCCATTAACTAGGGAAATAATTATTTCGCAAATTCAATGACCTGCATGTTAGAATCCACCTTCCTGAGTATGATTAAGCCCCAACAATTTGCCCATTAGTTGCTACTCACTGGAACAGCAGACAATGAAGAATATAGCCTACAGAGATTCAGTATGCATAGGACTATGGACTATAGGACTATGGACTATAGGACTATGGATTCTAACATGCGGGTCCTCCAGCGTGAGATTTACGTTACAAAACTACATTCGGTAGATAACTTTTTTGCACACACGTCTAGTAACTTTCCCTTTAATGATCGTATATTTTCTTCCCTTACATGTACAGGAAGCCTACCTAAAATTACGCACTCCGTAAAACTTGTAGCACGTCTGCAGGAGGTAACTTTATGCTTGAGTTCGCAGCATGCATTCAGGTAAGATATTTGTAGCATAGTCAGAGATGATGGTTTATCGTGGTAGAACTTAACTGTTTGCTGAATTTCAACTCACGTACAACGTACAAAAATATTACTGTCTCTCGCTTGTACTCGGAGATGTTGCGATATTTGACTGAGCCTATAAGAATCCCGTTATTGTAATATTTTATGTCTGTTATTGGTCTGCAGACAGCTACGCTGTGGCAGACGTACTTCATCCAGTCATACATGTTGCAAGAAACTACAGTATTTTCAAAGGTACGTTAACACAAAACATTTTCGCGATATACCATCATCTCTAAACATATTCTAGTCAATCTTCGATTGGACCAAATGCTTTGGAAACCAAAATGAGCTGAAGATGGACAATAAACCCTTAAACACATCAGAACTCTAAATATTATTTTAATAATATGTTATACTGTGAAATGACTACTTTAGTTTTTAATATTTTTGGTCTCCAACAGGTCTCGTTATTATAAATATAATTTCAATTCGTTAGCTAACTTGTAAGTTGTGAGCACAGCAGAATTGTTCAAATATATATTTAAAAAATTGCTTATTTATACCACGAAATGTTTCTGTTACGTTGCTGAAGTAACATATCTCAGACTACTTCAACAGAAATTAAGAGTTCTGTAATAGTTCTAGATGAGACGAATAACATTGCACTTACGGAAAAATGCATGCTATAAATAGATACTCCTTTGAGGTTACGAAATAAATTGTTTATATTTGGACATGTTCATATTGTCACGAACGACGGTAAAATTCGGTAATGTTTTGTTTTGTTTTTTCTTCTCATTCATACTAAAAATAGGCGGTAAAGTTATTTTAGTTTATAATTTTAAAGAGTAATTAGTTTTCGGAAGTAACTTCTTTACATTTAGAATCGTGGAGGTCTAGATTGTTTTGTTTTAATCTCTCAGGTTGAGTTTTTTTGTGTTTACTGTTCCTGGAAGCCTGCAGAGGTTCTTGTCACTGCAGCACTTGTAGATTCCTTTGTGGACAGTGTCCCGGTAGTGCGCGCGGGCCAATGGCCTTGTGTTATGTTCTTGGTTGGTGAGGGGCGTGGTGATGGATGTGGCTTTGTCGCCGGGCAGTCGTGCGCTGTGGGTCCTTCTGGTACTTTCAGCATGCGGCGGCCTGCCGGGAGCACTGGACGCCTTTGTCGAAACTCCCCCGCTCCCCTGTCCAACATTAACATCTGTAGTAGGGCCGACGCACGGGCAGAGCTGCACAGAACAGCAGATTACTGTCGTGCCTGTGCAGGACAGTCCTCCCTTGCCGTGATGTCAAACACTGCTGACTAGCGCATGCCTCTGTGGGACAGAGGGAGTGAATGTGAAATGTGGCAACACGTGATCGTTGGGTAAATTGCCGATTGTGGTCGAGAGGCGCGACCGAGAGTTATAAATACCTGCCGGCCATGTTATGGTGAGCTTTTTGGCCAACGGCTGACTTTCTTTTGCGAGCTTTCTGAGTTTTGGTTTCACCTTGAGTTTTTGACATCCTTGATGTATTAGATCACTTCTGCGAGCATGGCGATGCCCCAGTGGGCGAGGCGTACGCCTAAATGCTCGCGGTGATGCCAGATGGCAGGTTTACGTCTTATAGTTTTTATTAATGTTTCCGTTTAATTATTAAATGTTCAATATGAATTGATATTTAACAACTAGAAAACATCAGGTAGCCCAGAGATGGACAGGTTTTCACTGGGCGATAACATCAAAACCATAAGTATTATTTTTATTATTTACTTTTAATTTAATTTGTTTTCGTGTTTGGTTTTATGAAGCATAATAGTCGTGCTTTCTTTACGCGAGTATTTGCTGTTGGCCACTACTGTTGGAAAAGGGCAATTTGTTTTTCTAGCCAACAATTACCACCTTCGTTTCTTTTATGTTTCATTATAACTCTATGACCTTGTACTTTATTATAATAATAATCGGCTGCTACCTTCTTTTCAATAATTTCAAGTTAAATGTACTACTGCAGAACGTATTCATCACATGTTAACGTCATTTTATAAATTCATGCTTTAAAAACCTTTTTCAAAAGTATACACATTCATTTTGAATACCTTTAATGTAATATTTATTTCTTTAAGATTTATTTTACTCATTTGTTAATAAACTTCCATTATTTGAACTCGTTATTTTATTTCAGTATTTGACCAGTAGTCTCCTTAACACTTATTGATAGCCCCCATAATCTTAAATACAACGATAACTTAATTAAGCTACCTAACTTTGACTTTGCTCGTAGGTTGATCGTGCAAAACGGATGTAAGCACACTAAAAGATAGGAGATGCGACCCGTAGGGGTCATAGTCGGTGTTCGATCCACAGTTTCCCCTCTCGCATAGCATAATTTGCCGAATGGTATTATTTCTTTATTCTAGTAAGATCGTTGGTTCATGTACTCTATCAAACCTTAGTCATTTATTTCACCATAGACTACAAGGTGGAAGTCACTTCATAAAGTGTTTGTTTTTCTTTACAAGGTTTACTGCACGAGGAGCTACATGTTTATTTCCCCCAAAAGTCAGAATAATTGATTACTGAGTTCATTTCGTGTTGTTTATGGCTTATCATCGCGGTTCAGTTAATTGCTTGTTTAATTATTATTAGTTATAATATGCTTTACACCTCGTAGTCATGGCGAGTTTCAGTCTACACGTCCCCTGCATTATGTTATGACATCAATGTAATGATTATGTACGAATTTATTATTTAATTTTACTATGAAATTTTTAAATGTTTGCTGCAATGGGAGTTTACAATTACAATTTATTGGTATGTGGACATACATCATTGCTCATGTTTTGCTGATCAAATTTGTGTTGAATGACAAAAATCAAAAAGAGCGAAAAAACCTACCTATAAAGACACACATAGAAAAACAGAAAAAAGAGCAATCCCAGATGAAATCTGTAAATTTTTATTATTATTATATTTTTTTAGAATTACTATTTGTGTATATTGGGCAACAAAGAATTCTAAAGGTAAATTTCAGTCGAATATCGACACAACATTCAGACACAATAGACAGACACAAATATAACCAGATTCTTAAAATGAAAAAAAGATGGAAATAGAAAAAAAACATTGAACAGTGGCCAACAAACAAAATACAAGACACAAGATACAACACTAGTTAAAACAACGAAATAATGCGACGTTTCAGGAATTGCGATCTTTTCCTGTCTTCAGGCTGAGACACATCTGATCGGAACACCAAGATGCGAATGAAGTTCGCCTGCATGGTCTCTAACCTGCTCGGTCAAAGGTGGCAAAGCATGTGTGATTGGCTGGGCTCTCAGCCAATGTGAGGAAAGCACTCTCCTGATTGGCTTAGCACCTTGTAGTAATGCTGCTGGTGTTCTGTCGAGACTGTTAAACATAGATCTGTTTATTAATTTTGTTAACGTGGTTTCTTTTTTTAATTAAAGGCAACCACATACTTTTCAGTTCAATGCTCTGTTGGCTTATGATGTTTCTGCTACTGGCTATGTAAGCTAATTCTTTAATTTTTCGTTTAATTCTGTATTTTTCCTGACTTATTGGGTCAGCTGAGTCCCAAAGTATTTTGTGGCTATTTCCCCATGCATGTTCGGCAATTCTAGATTTCTGGATTTCACCCTTTTGCGTGTTGTTCCTGTGTTATTTGACGCGAGTGGATAATGTTCTACCAGTTTCACCTGTGTATAGAGAGCCACATTCACATGGTATTTGGTTTCTGTCTCCGCGGGTCTGTTGTTTATCTACTATGGGTTTTACTTCAGTAAGAGTGTTTTTTTAATGTGGAGCTTGAACGGAATGCTGTTCGTAGGTAGTATTTGCTGGCCAGCCTACTAACTTTTTTTTTTTGAGTTCACGTTCATACGGAATAATCACAGTTCCGGAAGGTTGTTTGTCTGTGGTGACTTCGCACCTTGGTGGATTTGGTTCTCTTAACAGTTTCTCAATGATAAATCTGGGATACTTGTTGGCCATGAATTATTTTCTCAGATTACACTGTTCCTCAATTGTTTTCCTGTCTGAGCAGATCTTTTCTGATCGGTTGGCTAGGGTGCGAACAATGCCCGACTTTGTTCTTGTTGGATGGTTAGATTCAAAATGCAGGTATTGACCAGCATGTGTCGGTTTCCTTTACACTTCAGTGTTGAGTCTGTGGTTTTCTTTGGAGACTAGAGTGTCTAGGAAAGGGGTGCTAATATCGGATTATATTTCATGAGCAATGGCGTATATCCACAAACCAATAAACAGTGATTATTTTACTATGCCCAAGCTCCCCTGACATTTATGGCTGGAGTCGCCGGGCAAATACTTCGGCGGCGGCCCAGCCTGGTGACAGACGTGTTTGATACTAACTTTTTGTTCGACGACAATTTCACCCAGTTCAGACCATTTAGATATCATTATTATTTATAATTTACAACGCCCAGCCTCGTGACAATGTTTGGTTTGCTGAAAAATATATAGTTTGAAGTCGTAATACATACACAAAATTGTAAGGTTTAGTTATGTAATGATTTGTTTGGCTGTTCGTATAGTTTCATTTCGATTCAAAGAAAATCTGACAAAACCAAATTTGCTCCCCGACATTTTTACCTCAAACCCGTGCACTATTACAGTAATCAAAACAGTGATTATTTAAATTATATAAAGGTTGTTACGTTTATATAGAACCAAAAACGTTTGTTGGAAACTGTTATATATTTTAAAGTTTAAATTGCAAATACATTTATGCGTTATGTTGGAATTGTTTCACTTGGATCCTAGTAATCACATAAATTGAAAAGAAACTCTCAAATTGTGAATTCGCATGCGCAAGTATATAAGTTTTGTTTCGCTGGAAAAAAATTATACAGAACGTTCGGAAACGGAATTTTCAAACACCATAAATAGTTACTTTAAATTAATTGTATTATAAACAATTTTTATATTTATAAGGGTTTCTGGTAAAATTATGTTTGTACCAGTTGTTCTCAGATTCACGTGTACAACAGCAATTCTTCCTCATGGTTAGTGATCGAATGTTTTTAACTCTCGCAACTTGGTTTCTACGTAAAACATAGACACAGAGTTGCATAGGTGAAATCACGTGGCAGGTCATTTTATACGGGCGAATTTTACCACTTACTGGCTGCCCGAGCCATCTATATCACCCTAATGTCTGTTTAGATCCTTCATACTACGGCAGGTTTCCTATTGGCCTGGCTGCCGGGTAGCAGGGCAGCCACCTTACGCTGATGGGCGGTAGAAGTTTCCTCCATGTTGTTGGCCGTGGAGGCCATTTTGCTGGTTTGTGTGGCTGACCCTACACATCTAGAGTGATTGAACTGTATTGTACTATGTAATATAATTCGCAGATAGTGTTCCTAACAAAATAAGTATGTTACTAATATAACATCAGGACTTAACAAGTAATAACTTGGCAACCCCTTTATAAGAAAACTAGCTGTCCCTTTGCGGCTTCGCCCGTGTGTACTATACAAAAGAGTAACTAACTTTAAATTAAGTATAAATTGATGATGTTACTATAATCTCTGTATATCTTTAAAACAACAAATACAGACAGCTTTATCCAGTCCACTTCACTGAGCGTACTTTATTTGCAGAACATCTTTGTTTTTAATTCATCTTTATTTCTCTATAAAATAGCTGCCCTGCTGCGGCTTTGCCCGCGTGAAAATATGTAATGTAAGCAGTAACTCTGGATAAAATATGCGATGAAGGCATTTAACAGCTAGCGTAATCAATAACAGTGAACTATAATTTGTCTTAGCTCAATGTAAAGAGCGCGAGCAATATGCTCGTATGATGTCATAGTAATTCCCATCGCAAAGTCTTGCACGGGATACAAACCCGTAACCCCACCACTCCCACACCACAAATTTTATACAATACTTGAGTGAATGCTTAAAGGTAGGCCGTGATAATGGACGACTTGAAGTACACGCCCCCTGACGTCACCGCAGGGGAAAAGTACTGTGGGAAACAAAGCTTGTTTACAAACATGCCGATTTGTTAGTTGGTAATTACAGAAAGCAAAAATGTTGCGCATTCATAGATTTGCACGCAAGGGTAAAAAATATTAGTTTCCATATCATGGTTAAGATACGCAAATACATAAGAATAATGTTTACCTGAAAAAAAATGGCAAATTCCAAACAAATAATCAATATTATTGACGTACATCTCATCCGGGATATGTGATGCCAAAGAGCTAAATTAAGGTTATGTTCGGCTGTGGTATCCATGGAGATGGAATTGTATCCCACACCTGACTGAAGCTCCGCCTCTTTCCAAGTCGTCCATTCTTTCGTATGTACAGGCTACAGTCCATAGAGGTTTTATTTTTGAGTAGGTTTCCAAAAATAAACAACTGTTGAATTATTTCTCCATGATCATTCTCTTTTTTCGGGAGACTGTAACATTTTACTGCTTTTCACATCCTTAATTTTCGAATTTCATAAAATTCAGAATTTGGTTTGTAGACATTTACATAAGCTTCATTCTTATCAAAAATCATATCGATATCTCAACGGGTATAAGCGGTACAGATAATTATTTGAAAACATATTTTATTTTTTAAACAGCATTCAAGGACGAAATTCGAAAAATCCTGAAAACACTTTTTTGATATTTACGTAAAGTTTATATTAAACCCAAAACCATTTCAATATTTCCACTTGTTTATGAGGTAAGTGGGATTAATTAAAAACGCGTTTTATTTTTTAAAGAGCTTTCAAGAATGAATTTCGAAAAACTCTAAAAACCATTTTTTGATATTTACTTAAGCATCATTTTAAATAAAAAAATCACCTCACTATCTGAAACGGTTTAGGAGAAATTACGGATTAGTGAAAAACACCTTTTACGGCTTTTGACCTTTTTACTTTTCGAATATCGCAAATTCGAAAAGTTCGCAAATATGCATTTGTTTGGGTAATATTTTGAAGTTAAAAAAATTATGATAGCTTTCCCGGTTAATGAGATATCAGGGATTCTTTGAAAACACATTTCAACCATTTTCACACCCTTAACTATCGAATTTCGAAAAATCCATTCTTAGTGGGTGCCTACGGGGCAAGTAGAAGCTTCCCTCAAAATATCATGGTTCTAGGTCCGGCGGTTTGGGCTGTGCGTTGATGAGTGAGTGAGTGTGTGAGTGTGTCAGGGCATTTCTTATTGTATATTAAGATAATAATACTATTTCTCCCAACTCGTATGTTTAAGCAAATAAGTAAATACGGGCAAAGTTTGTTTAGCAAAACAGTAAGCATTTAAATTTTAGTTTCGCAGTAAATATATCTTGTAGGGAGTGGACCAGAGGGCAGAGTATCACACTCCGAGAGACAGACTTTCAACCTGAGAGCATGTAGGCGTCCGCCGTTCTCTGCCACATGTCATGATATAAGCCATACATTGGAGCAGCGACGGGATTCAATGACGGGTGAGACGGGAGTGCCCCGAGAAAATCCGCCAACCAACAGCATCGTCCGCCATGTTTCCCAAGTGCGAAAAATCTTGGAACAAACCCGCCGGGAATCGAACCCGTACTGCCGTGGAGGGGGAGGAGGCAGATGGTCTGACCTGTTCACAATAACCGTTTTTAATCTCAGTAGAATGTTCTTTACAAGCGTGGAAACATGCGTTAGTTCAGTAATGTTTTGAAATTGTTAGATATGTATTAATATATTTAACGATTTAATGAGCTCTTACTCTAGTGAAACACAAGAAACATAACAAAAATTAAGAAATTTTAGTTTTGTGTGCGTATGCATACACACACATACACATACATTTAGTAAAATTAATTCTCTGCGTCAACATATGTTGTCTTTGGACAGTTACATTATGCTTTCAAAAGTGTTTAGTTTGGTATTGTCTAATTATTGTATTTGGAATGCGTGACGTTATTTCTAGGAGATTCTCAGATCGAGTTACTTGTCTTGTCTCAGAGATGTAAGTTTTTGAAATGTTGTCGATCCTGACTAGACGTGTTTACTATAAATTACACTTCGAGGTAAGTTTAGGTTTCAGGCTATGAAAGTATTTTAAGCTCTTTGTGGTGGTAAAACAATTCACCGGTGTGTTAGATGTTTTATTTTGAAGTAATTTTTTATTCCATACATTGGAGCAGCAACGGGATTCAATGACGGGTGAGACGGGATCAACCCGCATTTAACATGATTTTAGTTGTATTTATAAATGCTTTAGGACGTATTATTAGTGATTATTATTTTTAACTGTAGAATATTAATGGAGGCACAACGTCGCGGTTTTTAAATGTAACCAAACAGTGTCGTATTCATGCTACGATGAAATTTATGGAAAACTGTAGTATACACTGCACTGTGTGTAATTAAGGTAGTTAAGTAAATCTTACTTCACGCTACTTATAATCACACAATAACGTATCATAATAGTTTCAGACACAATTAACAACACGTGAGTGAGCATGTAACTTAAATGTCACCAGTAATACAACATGAATAAGCCTTTTGCTAACAATATTTTTACTTTTCAAAATTAAAAGTACTTTTATTAATTTCATCACGAATTTACATTATTAACTGAAATGAAAAATAGTTTGTTTCTACTACATGAACACATTTTAAAGCCTGTAGCTACTCTCCCACGTTTTATAGGTTTAGCACAAATAAGTTAAAATATAGTTTTAAAATATAAATTGGAAGAGGTTGCCTTTATTAATTCGTGAATAATTTATAAACTGTTTTTAAGAAATAGGTTGCTGGGAAACTGACATTTTCTAACAAATGTTTACTTGACTTAAATTTACCTTTATTTGGACGTGTTCTGTTTCTTGAAATTTGAGTGGTTTTTTTCTGAAGTCAAACACTGGAAAATAAAATCGGTTTCGGAAATATTACAGTTTTTACTTTTATTTTTGCCAGTAATTCTTTTTTTCTTTGGTATTTTACAAAACGCAAAAAACAAGTAAATAGAAGAAAGTGTCATATTTCTCTTCCAGTGATAAATGTTGTTTCTAGCACTTTCATATTTATCACCCATTAATAACTAAGCAGAAACTTACTCCCGGTTGTTATTCAAGTAGTTAAATAGGTCACATAAAATACGACAGAAACATACACTTTGAATAAGAGCAAAACGAGAATAGAATTTACTCAGGATTAATTAGTGTATTAAAATTCTCCTGCCTACAGAAATTACATTCCCACAGGAAGTGAAATGTCAGATAAAAAAATGCTCATTTTTTTATCACCATAAAAGTTGTAACGGAGCCACGGAAATTCAGAAATATTAACTTGTTGTCTTTTTTATTGCTCGAATGTACACACAGACCGTCGAACTGAATAAAAATTGTTTCTGAATAAAATTTCAGTCAGCTTTTATGGGACGCGGGCTATATTTGGTACCTACACACACACACACACACCTACACACACTTATATATATATATATATATATATATATATATATATATATATAAAATCAATAAACGCCACGTTTACAGTGTAATATTGATACAGTAACAATGTCGTTGTTAATATGAGGCAGGGTAAGTAACAGCACCAAATATTTAGAAATACAGAAGTGAAATACCCAGAAGGACAGCAAACTCAGTCACTTACGCCAGCAAAATGTCTTCCTTGGCCAGCAACATGGTGGAAAGATCTTCCGCCAATCAGAGTTGGGCGGCTGCCCTGCTAGCCAACAGCCAGTCCAATAGGAAACCTGCTGTAACATGCAGGAATCAGACATGGGGCTTGTAACAACAGCCTCGGGCAGCCAATAAGCGGTGAAGTTTGCGTGTATCAAATGAACAACCACGTCATTTCACGTATGTATTTCTATTTAGTCTGCGGTAACACTGTGAACTTAAAATAAAGAACATTTCTCTGAATGAGGCGTGTTTTACCACCATCATCTTCCGTGTGCCGAGTAACTGCGATAGTTCACATTTGGAAGCAGCTATTATATTTTCTGGAGAGTGAGCAGAAAACTGCCGGACACATAATCCGCAAATGGACTAATCGTCTCGAAGTCAACTCTTATTAAAACGGAACCACAGACTTGGACAGATACGAAACCGGACACAATCAGCCGTAGTTTGTAATTGGAAACCATCCAAGCATTCGTCTGAATTAATGTCAGAAAACCATCGCAAACTAAATTTTCGATGCCAGGACAGGAAATCGAACTGCAGTCGTCCCCAGTGAATGTCCAGGTGTATGTAAACGTACCGGAAGTTTACATTTACATTTCGACACATAAAATAAATTCACGAAACTTATTATCTGTATGAAACGGTTGTTTGAGCTCAATTAATGATTCGCGCAGAAAAAAATGTGTTTTGATCATTCTCTATTACCAACCACCTTATTTAACAAAATTTACACTGCGATGTGAGTCTTTACCTAATGCACGAATAAGTAGTAAGTGAATGGACATCTTGCAGACGAAGAAACATCTGGTTTATGCAAAGTTGTGAATATATTTCTAGCGTCTAGTCTTGCAAAATCCTAATGTATGTCGTGAAAGTATTGCGTTACGACTACGGTAACCTTGGTTTGAAAACTGCATGTGCAGTTTTTTGTCATGTATAACTTTAATTTAATCACTAACCTCGACCAGTCTTTCTTCTAACAAATAACTTTATTTTAAAAGTATACTTCACTTTGGCGTGTGGAATAAGTATTTAGAATATATTTTCAAATATGTACTTTGAGATTTGCTGGTTTGTAGTTTAATCAGGTAAAATAAGTCTTATTCACCGTCCAAACGTAATTCTATATACGAAACACAATTATCACATCCGCTCCTAGTTGCCAAGTTTCCAGGACGAAACTCGACTGAGAGTTAATGAAATGCGAGGTTCGGCTTCTGTGAACTTCCAGTAGCATCTTCCTGGTCTTCATCCCTTCCTCTGAGACAGAGTACAGAGGAAGGATCTGGGTGAGGAGTGGAGCAAGGGGGAGTTTGCCCTAAGGCGAATGTACATTTGCACAATTGGGGCATGTACCGCGCCAAAGCCAAGTGGGTTACCTGCAGAATAAAGCCAAAGTGGGTGGGAATGTACAGTCGTGGGTGACGCGTAGAGAGAGAAATGAGATCAAACACATTCCGCTGCACAACGACGCCACTAATCGACTGAACGGTTTGGAGATTTGGAGAAGTAAAAACCCTCCCCTACTTTTGGGATTATCCTAGCTTGGTTCGGCCAGCAAAGGGTCAAGACGTCCCATTTGTACAATTTGTTGTTTTAATCATCCTTCGTAAATCAGACGTGATTGAGATGGCTGAAGTGAATGATGATAAAACTGATTACTGAAAACACTTTTGTACATAACCACTTAAGTCAACTTTTAACCAAAGCCACGGTAATTATTCGGATGTTCGTGAATGACAGAAGATTGGTTTGCGAAATATGAATTCTGATATATATTTACAGACAAAAAATATTTTTAATGTACAAATTCACCTTTATAATTATTTATGAGGCGTTAAAATACAATTATAGCACGTTGCTTACAGTACATGTTTTCATAAAAATAATACACAATTTTTTTTGACAATTTGGTGCAGTCACCATGGACGGTTTTAATCAGTTTTACAGAGTGCATTATCGGCCCCATTCCTCCATACACTGTCACTCTTATTCACTTTTAACATCTCCTATTGACGACTACTTTATAAAGTATAAATTTAACAGTTACCAATTGTCAGTTATACATTTTTAATTTGCATTCATGTATCATATGTATGTGTGTATATAATACATATATATGAATATATACACACACATACACACACCCTCTATGCTAAGTATAAGAAATATAAACTAATACTTATTATACATATTACATTTTGTATTTGTGAAATTTTGAAGTGTGTAACGGGAAACGCTTCGCGAAATATAGTATACTACTTGTATGCCGTTGTAGAGTTTTTAATAAAATTTTTAATCTGTTTAATATAACAACTTTTAAAGTTATTTATTTCCTAAAAAAATTATATTGTAGCATAAAAGAATGTAAACAAATGTCCAATTTTAATTTAAATATTATGTTACAAAAATGTCCAACTAAGGAAGGTAGATGTTGTAAAATACTTTCTACAGTAATAACAGCAAAGACCTACAATTGAATGCGTAAATGTAGTAAATATGATCATTAGAAACATATGTTAATGCCTGGACGGTCCCAGTTATCTTGACATAAAAAAAATCAACGGCTTAGTAGTTAGTAACTGCTAGCTCTTTTTTTCTTTTACGTGGACTTACTACGACGACCCTGTTATTTTATTTGTGTAAAGTATGTGGTAAAGTCCAAATAAGGTTCCTATGATTTTTTTTACGATTACGGTTGATATATTCTCCGCTATATCAATGAGAAAAATACATTTTAAGCACTTTTGAGAAGTTTGGTAATCATGTTTTTAATTAGCACACGGCATTTTTAAAACAATAAGGACTCAGTATGAAGTGTGTATTATCTTCGTAGATAAACGCATTGAAAACATTTTTAATAATTATACAAGAAAATATACTTTCAATAGTATGCTTACGCGCTATGTTCATTAACTCTCAAAAGTATAATTATCCACTTGACACTTAAAAGGAAACCGAGCATTCTAAAACACATTTATTGCCACGACACGAGTTTTTTTGATGTCAATTTGGTTTAAATACGAACGTGTCGATACCGCAAAGAAAAATGAGAAATAACAGCAAAAATTTGTGTAACTATTAGAAGAGGTAATCTTTACATTAAAGTTAAATTTTAGTTATAAGACAAGCTTTATGCTAAAAAAATGTCATTATATCAGCTAAAAAATAAAATTGTTCTTAAATAAAACGTTTTATAGAAATATTGAGTAATGACCAAATATATCACATTTAATTATTTAATTTTTCTGTTAACCCATACTTAATTATCTCAAGCTAAACAATACTAAAGAAGTATTATTTGTTGTAAAGAAAATATTTTATTGTGATGAATCGACACAGGAACTAGTCTTTCACGAACTACAGACAAACGTACTCGCGTCTTCTGAAATGACATATTCATAGAGCAAATTTCACTAGAAAAATGAAAATCATTAGCTGAAATTTATTTTTCGAAAGACTCTTCCATTTCTTTCAGATAACGTAAGCTGTGTATGACGAAAGAGTTCTTAATTAATTTTTTCAACGCTTAAATTAAAATGTCTACTTAAGAGCCTACAAAAATTGCAATAATGGAGTTTGAATAAGGGAACAACAATAAAGTAATTACATTAAAATATAATAGATTTAAAATTACTTTGAAACGTCTACGTCGTATGTAGAGCCACGAGTTTGTCGCGAAAAAATTGTTCTACCATTTTGTTTCAATGACTCTCTTATACCTCATGGTTATTGACAGCATATCTTTGTTCAGACACATCTCTCATGTGGCTGCACCACGGCCGTAGAATAACAGGTCTGGACACTCACGTGGAAGCTTGACCCTCTTGTTGTTTGGCTGCAGTTCACCAAGTTACCGAGAATGTTGTACGTCATTGGCGCTGCAATCAGGGCGGTCGAGCTCAAACTCGGCCCATTTCCCTCCCACTTTTTTGCAATGTTTACATTAATAAGATAAACAATTTATCAAAACATATTTTTATTGATTTATGAAAACTTCCTTCGCTCACTATCCTAAAACATGGCTTCAGGAATCTTTATTTACTTTATAATGTAAACACTGGAAAATAGTGGGCGGAGTTTGAGCCCGACCACCCTGATTGCAAAGCCAAAGACGCACAACATTCTCGGTAACTTGGCGAACTGCAGCCAAACAACAAGGGGGTCAAGAAAAATACATGGGTAGATAGGCAAGTGTCCACACAGAAAAAAAAAACAGTTTTGTGGTGGCTACAAAATATTTTGTCAATTTAGACCCCACCAAACATTTTTGTCGTGAATACCAAATATTCTGCAGTGGTCACAAAATTTTTTGTTGGATTATTTATTATTTTGTAATCACGAATTAGCAACTTATTGAATACTGCTACATATTTCGTGTTCACCACAATAATGTTTGGTAGGGATTGAATTGACAAAATATTTTGTAGCCACTACAAAACCGTTTTTTCTGTGGCAGACCCATACATCCATGACCGTGGGCTGCACAGATCATAACAAGGTTATTGTGATACCAGATGTGTGTGATTTGCCAGAAGAACCCGAATAAATGTAAAAGTTTAAATGTCCTATTAATGACCATGAATCAGAGCTACAGATTTGCTCATAAGGCATTGAAACCGAATGATGCAATAACAGTTTCGCCACAAACCGTAGCTCTAGTGACGTGTTTTGAACTTTGATAAAAAGGTGTAAAAAAAATTCGCTCATAAATCGTGAAGAAATTAGAATTCGAAATTCATATTGTACATTAATAAGGGTAGGGTTATAAAACTGGTAGTAATTACTTTGGCGTTAATTCACAATTTAAACTTCGCGATTGCAAGATTGCTAGACCGATAATTATTGAACGAATACTACGCGCATTTCCTTAGACCTTGACAACGGTTTGAAACCTGGGATGATACTTTCATCGCAAATACTTGATTTTTACTTCATTTATATCATAAATATACCTTCCCATTGCTTTTGTTTTATTTCTTTAAAAATGTTAGATTTACCTGGAACTCAATACTTACTGCTATAGGAACGAGGTTTTCTTTAAGAGTAGCTTTACATGGTAAATTTCGTGCATACAAATTATAATCTTCAATCACTTGAAATTTTTAACCGTGTTGTCAAATTTCTGTATTTTATATTTATGTTGGTCCAGAAATTGGTTTTATTTAGAAAACAACCACGCGATACATTTTTCCTCCAGTGAAAATATAAGAGAAATTTCGTGTGTCAGTTTGGAATCTTCATTCAAGGAATATATTATTATTAATTAAACAATCACTACCTGAAAAATCTCATAACTCGCAATCTTCAGCCCTTACCTTACCCATAAAGCACCATAAAAAGGTAATGGTAATAGAAAAATTACTTTTTAATTTCGCTTCAAGGGCACTTATGTTAAATTTGTAGTCAGCTGTGTAGTATATCTGTGTTTGCAAAGGCGTCCATAATACACATCACGTAGTATTTTTTTAAATTTGTACTGGCCAATTAACGGAAGGAAATGCATTAAACTAAAAACAAAAAATTGTGTTGACACGAATGATAGTAAACTTTAAGGTTTGTGTTATTTTATTTTGCGAAGCAATATCTTAAACACAAGTACATAAAACTATCCTCTGAATAGTGACAAGATTGTACATAAATTCATGAAGCAGTATTTTCCTCTGTTTAAAAATACTAACTGTGTAGAAGTACGGGACGCGTTTACAGAATGGTGTTTAAGTCCCTGTGATTTAACCACCCGTTTAAACAAATCATTTGTCAAAATTTTTTTTGAATTTCACAATTTATTTTCTTCGTAATGTTGATTATGTTACATGTGGATTTGTTCCAAAAATAATTTGTTGGGCATAATTAAATATGTCCGTGGTTAGCTGCGAGAAAAAATAAATCTTCTCAATTGTCCTATTCTCTAGTATAGACAATATCAACAACGCTTTTTTTCAGCTATTCTAAACTTTAAACTTATGTAGGTTATGAATACGTTTAAAATTTTGTAATATTTCAGAGGGTAACAAAAACGAGATAAGAAAGTCAGTACTTCCCCAACATGAAGTTTATTGTGAAAATTCCAAGAACTAACTTATACCATAACGATACCTATCAAACTATCTTATTAGTAACACAATGTTTGTTACCATTGCTAAGACTTTTGAACAAAATTTTTCTCTGCGGCAAAGTTACTTTGCAGCAACAAACATTTTGTTGTTGCAAAGAAAGTGTTTAGAGTGTGCAGATGTGCTTTTATGGCACTGAATCAAGTTGGCGCAAATGTTTATTCACAAGGAAATAAGTGGCTATAGTGATAGATAGAGGCAATAATTTTTGGTGAAAAGAATTACGCAACATTTTGTTTCGAAGCCTCACGTTCACATCTGCAGATCTGGAAAAGGTGATTCGGGATAAAGTGAGCACTCAAGATAGCCCTGATTAACTTCTATTTTCGGTCAGTTTATATCTTTCTGCCGCATGTAAACATAAATATTGTCATGTGCTTTTATTTACATAGGCTTATACAGTGTTTACATTTACATTACACTACTCCGACATATGTTAGCTATAATATCTACTAATTTTAATGAACGGGCGCTGTATGTATGCTATACTCAATAGTAATCTTAGTTATAAACACCTGCAAGTTAACGTTTCATAACACTGGTTTCTCTGCATCAACTCTAATTGATTACGACACATACTGTTTCCGTTACTTATCTCGTAAATGCAAGCGTAGTGTATTAATGTGTAATTCAAAATCGCCACTATGAACACACTCGATACACGCAATTCAAGAATTCAAGTTCCGTTCAGCATACTGCCATGAACGACAACGATGCAATTAACAAAACCAATAAAAAAAACGTATTTTCTTAATGTGTGAAACAGGAAAAAAGTGCTGTTTCTAATTCCATATGCTCAGGCTGGCGATCGTAAAACATAACAGATTACACATTACTAATGACTTCACATAATTTAGCAATTATATTCTTAAACAGTTACTTCTAATACTTTTGAACGTGTTCATCAGAAACGCTTATTTATTACACAACGGACGAACACTCTCCTGACTCAACTCGCTTTCAAGCGAGCGAAGCGGCGTCGGCAAAAAAACCTAACTCTTGCGCCACCTGTCGGTGGAATTTTTAACTATCTCTGTGGCGCGAGCGTTAGCGGCAATGTGTCGACAATTTTGAATTCAGCGGACGATTTAATCACTTTGTGGTGGCGCTAATCAGGTAAACTTACACAGTCAGTAGGTATGTCAATAAGATCATAATAAATATTTTAAAGTATCTGGTACACACAGAGGTCGATTGCATTTGCGGTTATTTCACTAATGCTTAGGGACCCCTGTTTTTTCGCGAAAAGAATTTTGCCCCACTTTGATAAAGTGTCTTATGTGCGTATCTGCAATTATACTTCATGGTTATTGGCAGCGAGCCTATGTGAAGAGCCATATCTCATTTGACTGAGCCAATTATAATAACGTTTCTGCAACACCACACGTCTGTGATTTGCCGGTATGATCCCAAGGCTCATAAGAGTTAAAAGATCCAGTTACGGATCACGAAACAGAACTGCAGATGTGCACATAAGGTACTAAAACAAAGTGGGGCAAAATTCTTTTGGCAAGGGTCCCTACAATGCTATATTCGAATAATAAAATTCAGGAAACTACATGCTATGATTCGCTACCAACCATACGAACAATAATGTAACTATTGCTAATGTTGTCTAATATGCAGTAACGGGTAGTGATTTTTTTCAAAAGTTAAATCTTTAGTGCTCCCTTTATTTTTTTATACGTGGTTATTGGCAGCGAGTATTCGTGTAGAGGCGTCACTCATTTGACTGTGCCAATGAGAATAACGCCAATGCGTCACCACCCGTCTGCGATTTGCGGGTAGATGCCAAATACGTTGAGAGTTAAAAACAGCCAATCACTGACCATGAAGCAGAGCTGCAGATGTGCACGCAAGGCACTGAAACAGAATGTTGCATAATTCATTCCACCAAAAATCATTGCCTCTAGTGGCAAGACTCTGAAAAAAGAACCCTTTGCCTGACTGGTAACTGCCAAAACCGTCTCTATTCGACGACCGCGACCATGAATGTACACATCTGCTAACGAGGGTTACCCAACCAGAGCTCCGTGCTCTCCACACAGGATAGGTGTTCCCTGATTGGCCCACACAGTTCACTCAGGACAAGCGTGTAGCGTCTGTAGTTGCTGATTGGTGAACGATATCCCGCAACATTGCTCGACAGTGTTGTCGAGTTGCTAGCTCGCGTGTTCGACTTTGGTGCATACGTGGTAGTTTCGCTTTTGGATTCTAAGGCCATTTTTCTACTGAGTTCATACTCATTCTCAGAAGTCTTTCAATTTAGCTAGCTCATTCTAGAATATACCATATTACAAATTCGTGTACACGCTAGTGTGTGGAGTCGGAGTTAAAACCACTGATATTTACGAAAATAGTGTTGCAGTAACTTGTTTCAATACGTTACGTGCAGTGGCGAAGCGGGGACGTGTTCTAAGGCAAGCAGTATGAGATCCGACTATACATTTTGAGCGGGTGACTGTTGTGTAAAGACAAGATTTTGTCGCGAAAAAAATTTTGCATCACTTTGTTTCAATGTCTTACGTGCACATCGACAACTCTGCCCCATTGTTATTGGCAGAATTTCTTTGTTCATGCACAGAATAAATGAGAAGTAACAGAAGCGACAAGACGAGTTTAGTAGGACCGATTATATAATCTGCGAGGATATTGGCATGTAAGTAACATCCCATTTAACACTGCTTAATATATAATTGACATACAAACAAATTATAGTATTTCTTGAAATATCAGAGGTTGTTTAAACCAATGTCTCAAATTCCCTAACGCTTTGTTACTTTCCTACACGCCCCAAGAGCTGGTACAATACAACAATAAAAAAGTTCCATCATGTCTCTTCTAAACAGAGTTAGTTATCTGATGCTGAGCTTCGAATCGTCATGTTTCCAATTTTTAAATATTTAGTTATTATACAATTAATTACAGTATCTCAAGCACTACAATTGGTTACATAAATTAATGTGTCTAATCCACGTGGTATTGTTTACATTTCTGTAAGCCCAGATAGCTGGTACGACAACAACAAAGAAAAAGTTGTCCTTGCCGCTTCTGTTACTACTTATGTATTCTGTGGTTCAGGCACGTCTCTCATTTGACTGCACCTATAAGACTAAGGCAATTGTGACATCACACGTCTGTGATTTGCCAGTACAACACCAAGACAAGTAAGTGTTACGACATCCTACCATTGCCCATAAAGCAGTGGTGCAGATGTGCAAATGAGGCACTAAAACAAATTGGTGCAAAAACCTTTTCACCATAAAATCCCAGCTCCTTGTATTACTGAGAACCAGTTCCTCGCCTCTTACATACTACTGGCTGAGAGGTGTACCTGCCCTTTACCAGTCAAATGGTTACATTAAAAGTTCTCACTGCTAAATCATTACTTGCCATACAGCACTTCACGCTTCGCCATTGGTTACGTGCACTCCAACAGCTCTGCTCCATGGTTAGCGATTATAAGTTTTTAAACCTCACATGTCTTATGACTCTACCTACAAATAAGATACGTGCGGTTTTTCAATAGGTCTAACCATATTTTCAATGGCACAGTCAAATGAGCGGTACCTCTGCACAAAGAGTCGCTGCCAATAATAATGAAGCAGAGCTGCAGTTGCACACGTACTGCACTGAAGTACACATGTACAAATTATCAGATATCCCTAGTCTCAAGATCCGCCTTCCACCAAGGCGATCCGGGTTCGATTCCCGGCGGAATCAATCCCGGATTTCGAATGTGAGATTGTGCCGGACGAACGTTGGTCGGTGAGTCTTTCTAGATACCTTACATTTTCCCTGCCCCTTACACAGTCATGTGTACACTCTGCCTTAAGCTACTGTTTCATTGGTTGCTGCTGCTCCAGTGAACGGTTAGTTGTACATCTGCCAATGTAGCGTACAAGTCCATGAATGTGTTCATATATATACACACACACAAAATTGGTATATGGTTTTCAAAGAAAGTTTCAGTAACAGTGACTCAATCGGGAAAGTAATTAACGTGAACAGGAGTTTGAAATTAAACCTCTTCTCAAATGAATTCAGGAAAGTTCTGGGTCTGTACTAATAATGTATGTCTTACACAACACCACTTAGGTGATCTGGGTTTGATTCCCGGTGTGTTCGACCCCCGAATTTCACATGCGTGAATCGTGTCGGACGATGCCTTTGGTCGGCGGGTTTTCTCGGGGATCACCGGTTTTCTTCGCCCCTCATTCCGGCGATGCTCCATACTCACCTCATGTCATCCCTCACCAGAGCTAAATACCTAAGTGTTGAGCGCTGACCAACATCTCTCTCACTTACTCTTAACACCGAACTTAGGCCAAATTCGTCTCCACTCATCGTAAGCGAATCATGCACTGTCCGCCTTGCCACTGGTACGTGTTGTTCAAGTTCTTCCTTCGGGTTACAGTTTCTCTTGGTCATGATACGGTTTTCTGTGGTAAACAGTTGTTGTGAAAGTGCTGATAATTAATACAGCAACGTAGCGATCATATGCTTGTTTTGGGATCTTACAAGGGCGTTCTGAATTTAACCAAACTTGAATAGTTACAAAGGTCAACAGTTACATGTTTACAGATTTAAATAATAAGTTAATAATTTTCTGTACTGTTTTAACAACGCAGTTTCTAAACTGTAGGTTAGCGTTCTTTTCTTTTTATATCTAGCTAAATGAATAATTTACATTTCATTGGCCTGGGGCTTGATTCCGTTTACGTTATAGTGTTAGCGAGTGTTGTTTTTAGCTAAAGAACTACAATATTCCAGCCACCGTCAGCAAAGTTCATATTAATGTTAATAGTTTAAGCATCTGTCTTCTCAGAGTTTACCAAACATCACTTCTCACGATGAACGAGACAATATAAGTTGAATATACGCCAACGAACCGTGTCTGAGGTCACTTCATCCATATGAAACAGTTTAGAAAGTAAACGTTTTAATCATCGGGACGTGTGGGCTGCTGTCTGGTGTGGATGTAGTTGCCGGGAGCTGCAGAAGATTGCGTACTAGTTGATGCTACGCTGGTCAGTAGGTAAGGTCATTGCAAAGTGGTCACAGAAAGTGTGAGAGTGAGTGAAAGAGTGAGTGAGATAATTTGGTCAGCGCTTTACATCGAGGTCTTTAGCGATGGTGAGGTATGACATGAGGTGAATATACCGGCATCGTCCGGCACGATTCCCACATGCGAAAATCTGGGGACTGACCCCGCCTGGAATCGAGCACGTATCGTCTTGGTGGGAGGCGAATGGCCCGACCATTCGGCCATCGCGGCCCCACAGAAAGTTTAGTTGCTAGTTGATCTTATATAGTCGATGGCAGTGGCGAAGCGGGGACGTATTCCAAGGAAAGCATTATGAGATCCGACTATACACTTTGAGCAGATGACAGGTATGTTGCTGAGACCTAAGTGTATTACTGAGAATTAGTTCCTCGCCTCTTACATACTACTGGCTGAGGAATGTACCTGTTCCTACAAGTAAAATGGTTCCACAGGCAACTGAG
Organism: Medauroidea extradentata; assembly: GCA_003012365.1. NCBI lineage: Eukaryota > Metazoa > Arthropoda > Insecta > Phasmatodea > Phasmatidae > Medauroidea > Medauroidea extradentata. Next base: position 63,248 of record PNEQ01041281.1, read on the forward strand.
AGTTTTGTACACTCACTGCTAATCACCGCTTACCCTAGAACACTTCACGCTTCGCCACTGGACGTCGGTATAAAAAGCAAAAGCGTGCATCAAAAGTATATAGTTCTGATGTTACGCAGCTCTTCCAGGCAACAAACCACCAAACATCGCTGGCTTTAATAATATGTAAATTTGCATTTGTGTTTACGAGACGTAAAACCAGTGGCGCTGTAAAACTTGGGACCCTAGGTTTTCACCATTCCATACATACACGTCTGCAGCTCTGTTTCATGGTTATTGGCGACGTGTCTTTGTGACGAGGAATATTTTATTTGACTGTACCAATCAGAATAAGATAGTTACGTCAGCACACACACGTGATTTGAGGGTAGAACCACAATTATCTAATCATTGACCATGCAGCAGAGCCACAGAGGTGCACACGAGGCATTGAAACACGATACTGCAAAATATTTTTCTCGTAAATCCTGTGTCCCTCATTATACACCATCAGCAAGTGCTTTAACATTCCTGCAGTAAATGAACCTACTAGGGTATTTTCCTGTTACTGAGGCCGTGTTACGTGGGAATTCGTTCCTCTCCTCTTAAATGCTACTTGCTGGAGATTCACTTATTTACCAGTATAATGGTTCCACATACAACTCATGAGTTGAGTTCAGTCATGGATTAGCATCGCTTCTCTTGGCATACATTCACGTTGCGGTATTGTATAAAACAGTGACTTTATTGGCCACGTGAATAACGATGGCCGTCTTTAGTAGAAGGCCGGAGTCTTGAATGTGGCAACGCTGCATCATAGGCTTACTGCCGGTCGCTCATTGGGATCCCTAGTGTGTGTGGATGTGTACACGCCACTAAAGCTGCATCTAGACACGTTACAGAGACTAGGGCAGTCAATAAGTGACAGGCAGCAGGTCCCCGATGCAGTGTTGCCACATTCAAGACTCCGGCACAGAATATTTAGGAATACAGAAGTAAAATAGCCCTTTAGGAAAGCGAACTCAGTCACACACGCCAGCAAAATGGCTTCCCTGGCCAGCAACATGGCGGAAACGCCTACCGCTAGTCAACATAAGGTGGCTGCCTTGCTAGCCGGCAGTGAGGCCAATAGAAAACCTGCCGTAGTATGCAGTAGCCAAACATACACGGGGCTGGAATCAACAACCTCGGGTAGCCAATAAGCGGCGAAGTTCGCCCGTATCAAATGAACCGCCACGTCATTTCACATCTGTGGTACTATTTAGTCTGTGACTCTGGCCTGCCACTAAATACTGCCATGGAATAACTTAAACATGTCTTGCAATTGAATGCACTAAAATAACATGTATTTCCTCCCTCATCGTAGTTCCGTGGATGCTCTCTCCCCATTCCATTTCACCTCATTAGTATTTCAGGCCGGTCTGCGTCTCGGGCATAGAAGGTGGACATATTTTGCACCAGCCTCTTCTCGTACTTGAGACTGTGGTGCTCCTGTGGTCAAACCGATAGTCTTCCATAAATACATACCACCAAGGGTATTGGGTTTTACATTCTGACTCTAGGGGTAAGGGATGATCGTGATAAACATATAATGCTTGGCGCATCCAAATAACATTTGTAAGCATAGTAGAAATAATTTTTCCTGCCAAAACCGAATTAATTGTTGTTATTATTATTTTTGGATAAAACGAAAGCAGGCAATATTTGGTTTGCACAACAACGTATTTTATTGTACATAGAATAAAGTTTCGGATCGTAAAAGATGAGGCCTTAGTGACTGGAAGACCGTACGTTAGCGCACATGGCCAGACTGCGCGTCAATGTGTAGAGCACCTAATAGACATAAACCTCGTGAACTGCAGGCAATACACAAACAATTGTAACATCTTTATTTTACGTATTCTGTAAAATGTGTTTCATCAGGGTTGTTTATACTTGTATTGAGCATTAGTAAATACAACTACAAATATTGTTATTATTGTCTATTCGCACGTGTTTATTACATAATAACTTTAGAGGTGTACACAAGCATTCAAATTTGACTAGTTGAACAAAATATGCGTTTTATATTTCTCAACGAAAGAATTATAGCTGCGCCAACCAAGTATAGTATTACCGAATGTAACACTGTACTTGGTCAAGAGAGCTACATAGTTGTAGAATTTTGTATTTTCTTCTGACAACAAAATTCATTGTCAGCTCAAAAACATATTTGGAATTTAAAAAAAAATAATAAATGTTATTCTATGGGCGAGGTTTCCAAAAATTTTTGCAATCGTGAAATGTGGCGAACTTTCTGTTGGCCAGTGGATTCCCTCGTCTCGCGACCATTTCTCCCATTTTTTCATTTGCTCAAAATGTTTTTAAAATTATTTTTACTGTCAGGGTTGCCACATAGCAATTTTCTGCCTTGAACTAAATACGTCTGTGGTATAATACATCTCTTCACTACACTCGTCACCCTGGTGCCAGTTTTAATCAGAAACTCGATACTTACTAGAACAGAGCCAATAAGTTAACAGCTGAAACTAAAAAAAAAAATTGCACTGCGAAGTCTATCCAGCAGGTAAATGAACTTGCGTAATGTTCCTATATTTAGAGGTGACTAAAGACCCGGAAATTTTGCGAGTTGGTTTGACAAGTTAAATTTGGAAGTTTTGTACATGGTTGTGGCTTTCGCGATTTCGTCGCTCTTTATTTTACCCGTCTTTGAGGGCAAAACGAGTAGCATGAGAACGCCCTCTGACTCCCACGTTACCGTGTCAGATGTACTACTGGCCTCTCACTGAAGCAGTACGCAGTGAACAAAGTAGCTGAAGGCAGATACTACACAGTACTGTGGAATCCAGCTGGCAGGTTGTTTAACCCTACAAATTTAAGGCCATGATCTCTCGTTTATTTCAAACAATTGCAAATAACTCAAATATTTTAACCAAATGCTTTGAAAAAATTTGAGACAGTATACAGTCACACGATACACAATTTTGCCAGAGCGTTTTTAAAAATACTTTGCCGTTTGCAAGCAAACAATTATTTTGCTTCATTTTGGCTTATTTTCACAACAAAATGTGTACTAATACGGGGGCAAAACTTTAAAAATCAGTTTGGTGTATTGCAACAGAAAAATTCATATACAAACGTTGATATATAAGTTTCAAAACTGCCAAAGGAATTTTCGACATATGTATTAACTTGCGTTCCGAAACATATTTTCGAAACCACTGCTAAACTTGAGAGCGAGGCCTTAAGGTCTCTAACAATGAGTAGATTATCGGACAGCAGACTGGCTTCCAAGAACTGTGCTCTCATCTGACTTTTGTTGTTGGCCGGTATATTGTGTGGAATTCCTGAAGGACATTGTCAAACAGTGTTATTAGGTTTAACTGTAAAATGTCTAGTATCCTGTAACGTGGGCACACAAATATGTGAAGGACCGTGGTCAGTAACATCACTGAGTGTGTTCGGGTGTATGAAGGCCAGAATATTCTATCTTGTCACCAATTAACAACGCCAAATTTACACGTGTCTCTCAGGGACAGGAAAATTTAGCATTTTTAATTTTAATACTACCTAGATTTCAAACATATACAGTCTTGCCACGTCTTCAAGTTAATCATCATAGAGACATCTTCAATATTTCTGTGCAAATAATAAACCGTAACAAGATGATGAAATTCCATCCTACTAGGTCTGGCTAGAGTAGAGGCCAGTGAGATACCAGCTAAGGTAGTATTATACGCATGCACAGTGAAATTTATCATACAGGTAACTGAACTCGCAAAAATTCCCATGCCTATAGAGCCAATTCTTTTTAAGGTATGTTATTGCCTCAGATTTCTCCAGGATGTTCCAACTGAAAATGTTGCAAGCAACTCATGAATAAGCTTTTAAAATATAAAATTTACTACAGTTAATACGCGAAATTTTTCTGTTCTTACACATGTGTTACATTTTGACTCTGCTCATAGCCGAATCTGATAAAAGGCCGAGACCTTCGATATAGCAACGCTGTCAAGAAGAAACAAATTTTTAGAACGTATAGCTTTGAGCGTTCTAACGGCAATGGTTTTCACAGATTCGTTTGTCTGTTCTAGTAATACCGACGAATCAGGAAACGCCATTGCTAGAGGCCGGAAAAATTCGCGGTTTCACTGACACGTAGACTAGCCTGAAAGCATGTATGTTTATTGAAGCATGTAGCAACTTTACACGGCTGCTCGCTCGTACAGTGATACCACGTGACTAGGGGAACCTGATTTTCGCTGAAATACTTTTTCACAAGCTTGTTTAAAAGCTTTGTGTACACACACACACACACACACACATATATATATATATATATATATATATATATATATATATGCTTAAGGGAGACTGTTAGACAATTTTAGAATTCTCTCGCAGTGATTCTACATGACAAATGAATGAAAAGCTCCATTATTATTTATATCAATCAGTTTACCAAGAACATATCCTAAGCTGTCGAAGAGAAAATTTTGGCAATACACTTTGAATAAATGTTATGGCTCGAAAACTGAAAATAGCCTACAATACAATTGTCTACCACTATTCCTCAGTGGTGAATGATTTGATGATTTTAACTCTCAGCGCCCTTGGGTTTCTACTCGCTGACGTATGGTGTCGCAGTAGCGTTGTTCTGATGGCACAGTTAAAACATTGGCGTATATACGCAAAGACGCACTGCCAGTAACTGCGAAGTAAAGATAAAGATGTGCTCGCAAGGCAGTGAAACAATTTGGAATAAAATACTTTTCGCGTGAATCAGGTGTCCTTGCACATGAATGCGCCAGATTTAGCTGGTTTTTTTATTATTCGCTCAGTGAATTCCAGGCAGAGTCAAATTAGTCTAGGGCCAATGGTGAATATTTACGGACCTGAAAAATTCGCGATTTCTTGTAGGCGCAAGCAAGCTAGAATTCTACCTACTGAACGTTCATGTTACTTTCATAATTGGTCCTTGACTTATTTGACACCTCGTGCCAATAATAAGAAATAATTAACTGCAGGCCCATCTCACTGTGTCAGCGAGCAACTAATGAACAGATACTGTGTACTTGAGTTCATAATATTTTTGGAGGCTAGCCTGTAGGTCAGTGAATCCGCAAATTGTTCTGGTCTCTATGATTCTATGAATATTAAACTACTTACAGTTGTTTGAATTATAGCTTGTACCCAAAGGAAAACGTGCATTTTTCAGGTTTTCTCCCGTTGATGTTAAGAGAGCTCAAAACGCTTTTAAAGCCTTGCCAGGTATCTTTTTTACTAAGATTTCGATAATACGTTTATAAAGACAACCAAATATCACTACATTATTTAGACTCTAATATTATGATTCTCATTGTATTGTTTTCGAAGTAATAAACTACAAAACATGTAAATTATAATTAAACTTATACGCACGTTTGTTCATTGCATGCTTGGATACGATCTGGAATTTTTCAAAGATTTATGTCAACATTAACGTACATTTTCCTTCACAAGTGTGAAGGAAGTACCGAGCGTACTCTTACAACGACCCTTCTTGCAAATGTTGCCACTTCTAAAGCGGCGGCCATTTAGGCCTACCAATGATTGCTGTACCCCTCCTGAAGGCGTACACATTGTGCACATATCTATACATAAAATGAACATCTGTCTTTCTGTTTGTAACGTTTGCGTTTCTGTACCTTTCATTCGATTGAAATAAACTTTGGTGAGTTCATGTGCGTTCGCCGGCGAGCGATATATAAATCTCTACATTGGTGCGAAAAAGACGGGAAGGGGGGAGAACGGGGCAAAGGGCAGAACGGGCTACCCAGATATTTCAGTGGATCTTTTGTCTAAAACGGTTATTAATGACACTTTAATCCATTTTGTACCATTAAACTTTTCAAAATTATAAAATTAAAAATATTCATAATATATAACATTTAATGTTAGGATTTTACCAGTATTAACATTACTAGGTCTAGTACTTGTAATTTTACTACCATTATTAATATTATTATTTATATTTAATCTTGAGTACGTAAATGTTTTTGTCAAACGCTTTTATATAATTTTTATTTTTTTTCACAATAATTTAATTATTGAAAAGGTATTGACAATACACATACATCTTTTACTTAAACTAAACTTTTGTACGACTCAAAGAGGCATTAAATTGATATCCATGTGAGCTTAGTCGCGGACCATAGTTAGGCCTACTACCATATGGGCTTTATTAACCATATGTGACCACTAGAAAGCACTCCTTCTTCCGACCCTATTATTTTAGTTACTGATCAAAGCTATTTTATTGCAGTTTACTTTCCGGGGACAATTTTTACTTGCCGTTGAGAGTATCATTAGGCGTTTTATAGTGCTCACATTTGCAGTGCAGGTCTGCCAACATTTAAGTTTAAGGTGTTCGAAACATAACCACGGTATTAGAAATTTAACCCGACAGCCATGCTTTCGAGCAGGGTGAGGGGCGGTTAGAAGACGGGAGTGGTTATTTGGCATGAAAAAAAAAGTAAACTGTTTGCATAACCGAAACCACAACGAAGTGAAAGTGAATGCGTAGTGTTCAAAATATAGAAGAAACATTCACGAAACTAATATTATATTTAAATATAAATATAATATCACCCAAAGAATGCACTGCAGCCATAGCATCATCAAAATGTTTATTCTATTGAAGACGTGTAGACTATTTTTTATTTCCGCTGCATTACGTGTGTTCTTCAAGACACCGGTGATGGACAAAACTTAGTCACGTGACTGAGATAATCTACCTACTCCAGCGTGTGAGTTTTCAAAAGCGTCTATTGTACGGTTGGTCAGTAGGGACGGGTTGTGTTGGGTGAGTAGAGGTATGGGGGAGCTCGGAGTCCATCTCGTTAATTGGGCCTGAAGGCAACAAGGACTCTGGATGAACGAGCCGTTGTTAACAGCACCGCTATCTGCCGCAGTGCTTCTGTGGTTAGGTCGCACCACCTGCGTTCCCGGCTCCACCGCGGCTCTAAGCTCTGCTTCAAACAAGCCCTCTCCATCCGAGGACAACGAGACAAACCTTTGTTTCAGAAACTCACTACATTCACTCGTGGAAACGTTTTACTGTGCAGGGTAACTCTGTACTGTTAGTCCAGTTTGGTTTCAAATGAAGACTCGAAGATTTCATAAATAGTGTTGGGTTCTAGGGCAATAAAATTGTTAATCATGACGTCTAATTGGTGGTTGATGGCCATAAAGGAATTTTTTAAAAGGAAATGTTTGGTACACTTTACCCCAGAATGGTGTAAAGCTACCTTAAATACTGATTTTTTGATGAAAAGTCCTTTGCACCAACTTGTTTCAACACCATACGTGCACATCTGCAGGTTCGTTTAATGGTCAGTGATTGGATGTTTTCAACCATCAGCGTATTGGGGTTCCACCAACAATTCACAGACGTGTACTGTCACAGTGGCATAGGCCCGATTCACAATGCGTAGTCGGCAGTTGGCAGTCCGCAGTCGGCTGTCGGAGATTAATATAGACGTTGAAGATAGATTTATTCCCAATGCGCAGTCTGCAGTTGAGCAGTCCGCAGTCCTGCAGTCGGAGATGGTTAACTTTATCTTTGACTGCTAAACTGCCGACTGCCGAAAAATTCCAACCAATCAGGCTGTTACCAGGGTTAGCAGGAGATATAGACGGTCATGGTTCAGGGCTTCACTCCATGGATTATGGGCATGGAGACCCGGCTAGTCTCTTTATAAGGGTGTGACACGCCCGCGTGGCTCTAACCCTGAAAATCACTCGCAGAAGTCGACACAGTTTTATTTCCTTACGAAATACACTTACGTGGGCTCTTAAAGGCGTCCCACACGCCTACCGACCGAAGTTCGAGCAACCGACGACGTTCTCTCTCTGTTCGTTTGGTAGCACCCCCAATCTCTGCGCCCCTCATTTCCGTGATTCCCCGTTTCTCTCCACTCAGTGCGGTGATTCCCCAGTTCTCTCCACTCAGTGAGGGTGATTTCCCGTTTCTCTCGCCCCAGGCTTGCCACTTCTGCTTCACTTGACAACTCATTGCCAATATAGTTCAACAGTAAATGAATGGAGATTACATACTGAACAACGATAATAAATCCCTTATACCTTAAGCACAGCCTTTTTTTAACTACAAAGTTGGTGCTGCAAGTGGCAGCGTATGGAATCACGTAACAAATGTAAACAAAACACACACATAACCTAAAAGCAGTAAAGTTCAATGGAAAAATAACACAAGCAACTTGAGGCACAGGTTGAGACAAAATTAATTACTTTACACTTTTAAATAAACTTCATCTCAGCAAGTGGAATGGTACGTTGGATAAAGATTATGTGTCACTCGACCTTGGCGCACTACATAACTATGTAGGCCTACATGACGGGAGCCACATCGGGCTCAATAATGTTAGGGGTGAAGCCCTGAAGGTTGTCAAGGCGTTGTTCTAGAAATCAGGTGATGCAAACGAATATTGTTTTTCGAGATTTTCTTTGCTTCTAAATATAAAGTAAGCAATTTTTACAAATAATATGTTCAAAACACGGCTGATCAAACAACAGCTTTTAAAACAAAACATAAAAACTATGGCTACTGTATTGCACATTGTGAACTGTATTTGACTGCCGACCGCCAACTGCCGGCAGTCCGCTATTGACAGTCGACTGCAGACTACGCATTGTGAATGGGGCCATGGTCAAAAGAACGCCGCCTCTCTACAAAGACTAGCTGCCAATAACCTTGAAGTAGAGCTGCTAATGTGCACATAAGGAAGTTGAATTAATTTGTTACAAAACTTACCGAAAATCAGTAGCTCTACTCATTACGTGGGTAGGGACACCTGTTCTTTTGCGGAAGATTTTTGCAGTGTTTTGTTTTAGTGCCACGAGCGAGGTGGCGCAACGGTAAGATGTTGAACTTGAAACCGGGAAGACTCGGGTCCGATCCCCGGTTCCGGCCATTCTGATTTCGGTTTTCCAGGCGAATGCTTGGCAGTTTCCTTAACAAAGGTCATGACCGACTACTCTCCTAGTTCCTGTCGTTGTACCAAGTTGTGTGTCATATTCTCTAATGACTAGGGACTTGTGATTTTCGCGAAAAATTGTTGCACCACTTTTATTTCAATTCCTCATGTGTACACCTGCAGCTTTGTTTCATGTTTGTAAGCGTCATGATTTTGTTTGTAAATAAACGTCTGTTGTTTAAAGAGACGGAACAATTTCGCGATACTAGTGACTTGCAAGATAACCTCCACTGTACTATGAATCCTACAGCATAGCAAAACCGAACCCTCGTTTACTGAAGTAGGCTATAGGTTTGTTATTGACTCGAAGACCTCCAGGATGTATCTAATAAAGACAATCCACTGGAAACAAAAATTAGTAGTGGATAGAACTCTACCTTGAAATGAAATTTAAATGCAAAATCCTCCCCCCCCCCCCAACTAATAATTTTACAGTGTCAGTAGACACTGAGACACCACGCGTATATGAAGAACCTCAGATTTTTTGGTAAAATGATTTTTGCACAATCTTCTGCTTCTTGGTGGTTGGCAGTGTGTCTTTGTGTAGATGTGTCGTTCGTCTGGCTATGCCAACGAGGATAGTGTTAGTTACATCGACAGCACACGTCTGAGATTCGCGGATACCGACCGATCCTATTGCTTACCTTGGAACATAGTTGCAGATGTGCATGTAAGGCATTGGAACAAGATGATACCAAATTATTTTACAAAAATTACTGGCTTTATGTACATTGTTTGCTGGTTATAACACTAAGACGCATGGGAAATAAATATATTAAATACCCGCTCCTATAAAGCACAGCTGTATATATGCATTTAAGCGACTGAAAGAGGATGATGAAAAAAATATATTTTTTCACGAATATCAGGTGTCCTTATAAACGGGCATTGCCAGGAACAGGATTTTTTTTTAAATCTCTTGACGTCTTGTGGTTGTAACTGCAAATCACAGACGATGTGCTATCGTATTCTTATTGGCGCAATGAAATGAGAGTCGTCTCTGCACAAATATACACTGCCAATAACCATAAAGTACATCTGCAGACGTGCATGTAAGCAACTGAAAATAAACTGGAGAAAAAACCTTTTTCAGAAAATTTTTCTATCCCTATATGTCGGTATCAAAGCGTTATCATGTTGCAACGCAAACCGCACTAGATTAAAATATAGTTGGTTCGCTAGCAGTTGAGAAGTTTTGATAAATAAATTAGCAAAATACCACATGCCATAGATACGTATAGTTACAACACAGACAATGTTTGCCTTTTTATGTCTAAGGTTGGCAGCCTGTAATTTAAATACGACTTGTGCCATTTTAAAAAAAGAAGTACATATTTTTGAAATCGCTGCTTCGTGCCATAGTTCATGCTCTCGAACTACTGTAAATTCATGGTAAACCCAGTGGGATCTAACAACAGTGTTGAAGCCGAAGGAAACTAAACTTCTCCGCCTTTTTCGTGGTACTTCACCTGACACTCTTTTTTGCTGTTGATTTCATATTCGCCAGAAAGATTTAGATATTTGGCAGAGTATCCTAATTCATTTGGTAGTGTTCCGGGTTCTGTCTAGTCTTCTAAAATAACAGACTTTCTTCAGCTAAAAAATCTTTGAAAGATGAGAACCTATTATAGATCTTGTTAGTTCAGTTATCTCAGGGTAAATAAATGACCCATCTTTAGCGGGTCATTGTTCTGTGTATCTCACAGAAGCAATTCCATAGTTTGGAATATGCATGATACTGGTTGTGAAAGCTAACTACGGTAAAGTACCGAATTTGAAATCCTGGTTGTAATTAATTTTTACATGTGTCTTATTTGCTTTCTTTTACGACTTGTTACAGTAAGGACTCGTATTATAATTCTGGAATTAGTTCTGAATAAAAAGTATCTAGCAGATAGTCCATTAATGTTTATTGCAACTCTCTGATATCGCTTACCCGAGAGACTATCCATTGAATAAGCTATCAACTTCACGGAACTGCTGAGAGCTTCTTATCCAAATGTTAAATGTGAAATAGGAACAGAAACGGTGTCATATATATGTTTGCCATTCATGAAGTTGATGTTTGGATTCCAGTTTAGGAAATTGACAACTGATAAGTTTTTCAGGTGCCTGAAGAAAATTAATATAACTTGAGATATTAGTAGTAATATATATATATATATATATATACATATATATATATATATATATATATATATATATATATATATATATATATATATATATATATATATATATATATATATATACATACATACATACATATTGATTTACTTGGGTTTAGAAACGACTGTTTAAACTATTTTCGGACTACCTCGACCTTAGTGACGGCAAATTAATTATTTATAGGGATATCACAACTATCGTAAGTGTAAATAGAAAAACATAACGGCGGCTTGTATAACTTTTCTTACACTTACTGCTGTCTATTGGCGGGTGTTATATATATATATATACAGTGAAATATCGTTATAAAGAGTATGGTTTATAACATTATCTGTCCTATAACAACAGCTTTATAATGCACCATCTCTCCATAATACATGTAAAATTATTTGGATATAACAACAATCCGCTATAAAGACAGTTTTTGTTGCCATTTACAGTTGTTGTTATAGTGAGATTCCACTGTATATATATATATATATATATATATATATATATATATATATATATATGTTGTGTTACAGACGTGAGCATGTTCATCAGGTCATATCACTCTATTTAATGCATGTTTTTTATCTACAATCAACTAAAATGTTGTTATTTCACAAGTGAACCAGTGAAAATTTGTAATTCTCGAGAAACTAGAAATTTCAACAACCCAACGAATACTAACTTCAACTAAAAAGCATACGAAACGTAGCCTACATTTTCACTACCAACACATGAAAAAAACTAATCAGACACCATTGAATATGTAGCTGATAGCTTATCGGTTACTAGCCGGAGGTCTTAATACACGGTGGTTGACTTAAACAGCTGAACGTAAGGGGCTTATTAAATTCGCACTTTAACAGGAGGCTTGGGATTGTGTCCACGTTAACTTGAAATGCCAGTTACGAATTAGCTCATATTAGTGTATGGTTGTATGATGTCATTGTCCAATGGCACACATAACTTCAGCGTGCGTATGTCTGGATTCCAGCATATCCTTAAATGAATGAGCCAATCTCCTAGCTGTAATCCCACTAATATTTCTGGGCAACTATTTCTACAAATATATTATCGTGATTCCACGGAGAAATATTCTACCAGTGAAGCAACGGTAACACATTTTATCCGGCGAATATTGGTAGCGCCTCTGGCGGAATTTATAAAGCCGCCTTTGGCCGAATACTGGAGGCGGTCTACCGCTGGAGGGGGGACGTGGTGGGCTTGACACAATGCGGCCCGGGGAGCCGTAAAGACGCAGAGAGATTGCCCCTGACGTGAGCGGGACGCCTCCAGGGCTTTTGTGCATGCGGTGGCACGAAGCGGCTGTAGGGCGTAGGGGTGAAGAACCCGCGAAAGAGAGATTCCCCCGCACTGGGGAAATTTCCATCTGGGTCCACGGCGCGTGACAGTCGTCCTCAGATAGGGAGGTCGTCTGTATCTGTCCTCACCCACGCAGTCTTCTGCCTGCAAGGGGGAATACCGCGATCTCCACGAACAGCCGTTCTGTCGCCGATAAACAAGACAGCTTTAGGTGAACCATATATTTTATTTTATTTTGGTTGTTTAAAACAATATTTTATATAAGTAGAGACATGAACTTTTCGCGAAAAGAATTTTGCCCCACTTTGTTCCAGTGCCTTATGTGCACGTCTGCAGTTCTGCTTCATAGATATTGGCAGCGTGTCCTTGAACTGTGACGTTTCTCATTTGACTGTACCAATCACAATAAGGTTACTGTAACACCACACGTCTGTGGTTTGCGTGTAAAACCCCACGACACACGAATGTCAAAACATCCAATCTCTGAACGTGAAGCAAGTCTGCAGACGTGCACACAAGTCACTGACACAAAGTGAGGCAAATTTCTTTTCGCGAAAAGTTCATATCTCTATATATAAGTCGTTACTTCTTCGTGTAGAGCCAGTGATTTTTTATGAAAAAGACTTTGCAATAACTAATTTCAATGCCTTGTGTGCACATCTGCAGCTCTGCTTTCTGGTCAGTGATTGGTAGGGCCACGATTTTGTCGTGAAAAGAATTTTGCCCCACTTTGTTTCAGTGTCTCTCGTGCACATCGGTAGCTTTGCGTCATGGTTATTGGCAGCGTGTCTTTGTTCAAACACGTTTCTCATTTGACGGCACCAATCAGAATAAGATTATTGTGACTCCGTACGTCTGTCATTTGCCAAGGCAAGTGAATGTAAAATCATCCAATCACAGACGATGTAGCAGAGCTTCAGCTGTGCACGTGACTAGGGACCATGGTTTTTCGCGAAAAGAATTTTGCCCCACTTGTTTCAGTGCCTTACGTGCACATCTGCAGTTCTGCTTCGTAGTCAGTGACTGGATATTTTAACTCTCTCGAGCCTTGGTATTCTACCGGCAAATCACAGCCGTGAAGTGTTGCAGAGACTTTATTGTAATCGGTTCAGACAAAAGATATACGTAGGGCCCGGTAGTTTTCGCGAAAAGATTTTTGCCCCACTTTATATCTCAGTGTCTGACGCACACCTGCACCTCAACTTCATGATTATTGGCAGAGTGTTTTTGTGCAGTGTCATTATTCATTTGACTGTGCCAATAAGTACATGGTTAACTGTGACACATCACGTCTGTGATTTGTAGGTTTAACCTCCACACGCTGTGTGTTACGGCATCCAATCACTGACCACATAGCAGAGATGCAGGTGCACACGTAAGGCACTGAAACAAAGTGGTGCAAAAATCTTTTCGCGAAAATTACCGGGCCGCAGATATACGGCTCTTCATATAGACACTCTGTCAATAATCATGAAGCTGATTTGCAGATATGCACGTAAGGCACTAAAACAAAGTGGGGCAAAATTCTTCTCGCGAAAAACCAGGGTCCCTACACATGACACATTGTAACCAAATGTTGCAAAAAACTTTTCGCCATAAAATCGTGGCTCTAGTGATTGGATGTTTTTAACTTTCAGCGTCTTGGTTGAGGGAGGGGGGTGCCCGCAAACTGTGGGCGTGTAGTGTCGCTTTAATCTTGCTGTGATTGGCGCAGTCAAATGAGAGACGTGTCTGAAGAAAGACACGCCGTCAATAACCATGAAGAGGAGCCGCAGACGTGCACGAAAGGCATTGCAACAAATTGTTGCAAAATTCTTTTCACCACCAGTACTAGCTTTTTGGTCAAATACATAACCTAGCGATAAATTGCATTTTGTTAAACCAGAAATTATAGATATGCTAATTTGGCATTGTTATTTGTCAGCCGACTGGGATCCAAGTACTTAAGTCCTCAGGCTTTCTCTACCGTAGTCTATATAAAGCTTCTGGGTTATAGCCGCATCGTTGTTTCATTTCTTCTTGACGTTTCGGTATACACTGCAGCCTCCATATACGCGATGAAGTAATAGCAGCAGTAAGGAATATAGTTACTGCTGTTATAAATTCACCTTGCAGATAAAATTGCAATGCCTACCGATACGTCGAGAATAAATGCGACAACGGCGCAGCTACAACCCGGACCAATTTATTGACTCCAAATAACTTTGCGCTCATCTGACTTCCGCTCTTGGCCGGCAGTTTGTGTGGTGCGCCTGAAGAACTTTCACAAACAGTGATAGGGTTAACGGACCATATACCGTGGTATACCTCAATTTCGTGACAAACCCATAGACATTATGAAATCACTATACTTTTGTTACATTGCCAAATTGAACGCTGACATATTGCAGGAGGAGATATGGAATTGTGTACTTTCGTAGTGGTGGTGGTGGCGCCGTTCAATTTGGTAACACATAGAGACAGACCTCCACTCATTGGATAAACGTCGTTGCGGCCATCACGTAATTGGAAAGGCTCGAGTTCACTAGGTTACCAACAGTCAGCAGATATGTGTATTTTCGGCAATATGTGACTGATGTATTTAACATAAGTAGGGCCACGATTTTGTCGCGAAAAGATTTTTGCCCTACTTTGTTTCAGTGACTCACGCGCACATCGGCAGCTTTGATTCATGGTTATTGGTAGCGTGTCTTTGTTCAGACACGTTTCTCATTTGACTGCACCAATCAGAGTAAGATTATTGTGAGTCTGTACGTCTATAATTTGCCAAGGCAAGTGAGGGTAAAATCATCCAACCACAGACGATGTAGCAGAGCTGCAGGTGTGTACATGACGCATCAAAACCAAATGTTGCAAAAATCTTTTCGCCATAAAATCGTGGCTCTAAACATAAGGTCGCAATTGAAATGTTTAACATCTGGTACCGAAGTTCGAAGACGTAAGTATCACGAAGTAGGGCAGGTTTATCCTCTAAGGTCAACTGTAAAACGTCGACTGTCCTGTAACGCTGGCGTAAAGTAATATATGAAACACCGTAGCCAACAATGTCACGAAATGTTTTCTGGTAAGTAGAGGTAAGGTTAATTCTACTACAGGTTGGAAAGATCAATGTTATGAGTTTGTCACGGGTAAAATTTCTGCCACTTGAGCGCTGATATCGCTAGTGCACCAAACTGACCAATCACAGAGCTTTCCTGAATTTTAAGTTACTTTAAGTTGATAATTTAAAACGCGAAATTGGTTTCTTTCACTTTAAAATTAAATTAAATGACTAATATAATTTCCAAGTTTATTTTAATTTAATTTTACAACTGTTTCGTATTTATTTGGTCTCTTAGCGATTAAAGCGTAACTTGTTGCAGAAATTTTTCCTGTGCCAAGTTCGCCCATAAGAAACCGTATTTTCTTTCTAACCTGTAGTAGAATTAACCTTAATAGAGGTCAGTATACTCTAGCCTGTTACCAAATAATAACGCGATATTTGCACATGTCTGCCAATAATTACGACGCAATTAGTCAACTAGTATTTTTATATCGTACATATATGCTCGCCGTTTCAGAGTCATAAATAGAGATAATAGTTTATGACGGGAAAACTTGACTGTTTGCTGGGTATCAACTCACTTTCAGCTTACCAGAAGAGATTTCGTATATTTTATACTTGAATTTAGTTATTTACAGAGCCATTGATTTTTAGATAAAATAATTGGACACCAACTTACTTGAG
This sequence comes from Medauroidea extradentata, assembly GCA_003012365.1. NCBI lineage: Eukaryota > Metazoa > Arthropoda > Insecta > Phasmatodea > Phasmatidae > Medauroidea > Medauroidea extradentata. Next base: position 79,469 of record PNEQ01041281.1, read on the forward strand.
TGCCTTACGAGCACTCCCTGCAGCTCTGCGTCGTGGCTATTGGCAGCGCGTCTTTGTGCAGAGGCGTCGCTAATCAGAACAAGGTTACTGCGACACCACACATCTGTGACTTGCTGGTAGAAACACCAAGACGCTGGGAGTTAGAAACATCCAATCATTGACCACGAAGCAGGGCTGTAGACGTGTTCATGAGATATTGAAACAAGTTCGTAGAGAATCCTTTTCACCATATGAATTAGAAGTGGCTAAACGTATTTTAAGAATGTATTGGTTTACGGACAAACGCCATTACTTATGTTCTGTTGACCAAACTTGTGTTAAGAGACCAAGTACAAACACCAGAAAAATGCAATTCCTGAGGAATTAGGTCACATTTTTTTAAATATTTAACAGCAAGAATCGTAAAGATAGAATTCAGTCAGATTTAGACATCACCCAGACACAAGAAAACCAGATTCCCAATACATATGACGTTTGCCCACAAACCAGTACAATGTTATTGTAAACTCTCATTGCAGTAAACATTTAAAAACCACAAGGTATTTAATTTTCTTGAGATACTTTATTGACTCACGTTCCCGGTTACAAATTAACAAACGTGTTTCTTCGGTACAATCTGATAAGAAGTATTAATGATACTTTTTTCTATGAAATATCTTCGTTTTTTATATAATTTGGAATACCTTAAAATTACGTGCTAATATATGCGTTGCATTTGGTAATATCGGTAACAGCATTATCAATAAATAAACTGACTGATGTGACCGTGAGGTGTTGCAAAACATGTTACATTTCGGTGGCTAATTACTCTGGGAAATGGTTTAATCTGCTACCGAGATGGATATAACTAGCCAGCAGGGCAGAGTTATTCATTAATGAAGATGAAGTTCTGCTCGGTCTACATAAACAGAGCGACGATAAATGGATTACACCACTCAGCTAATTGACTCTAACTGCGCTGGCACGTTCAGATGTCTGATTCCAACGAGCTCATAAATTCAGGTCATTCCTGTTTCGGCGCTTCACGTGTTAATGACGTAATCTCGGGACCATCGTCAAACATCACGCGCGTCATGACTGATCAAACGTTTGCCCTAGTTGTGCTCTGACAACTACAATTCCGTCGTACAGTGGTGCCATTGTACGCGCCAAAATTCCGAAAATCCAGTTTTTAATAGGATGTACAAAATAGGCTCCTTCTATCCTCCTATCAAATTTACAGCTCTACCAAATTTTAATGAATTCGGTTAATTTTTATTATTTGTGATTCCAGGAAGTCCTAAGCTAGTACAAAAGTGGTAGAATTTTGTTCCGTGAGGTTTTTCAACAAAATACACAAAAACAATATGAAATGTTTTGGTTTTAGAGTTGCATTTAAAAAACTATGCGTACTTTTTTTCTGAAAGAGTATATCTTTGCTATCAAAATCGTATATTTAAAATAATTTGTTGTTCAATTTTTTACTTTATTGCGGCTTTTTAAAGTATATTGTGTTTTAATGCTCATTTTTTCGTTAATTCTTAAATACTAAAATATCGAACACAGACGGACAGTTGATTCTGCCAGCTGAATATAGCTCTGGATCTAGGTAAATAATGTACAAAATTTCAACTGCGCCTTTTTGCGCGCTTGGAAGATTTCGAAGTAAAAATATGTGTGTGTGTGTGTGTTGTGCACCAGCTATCCAGTAAAGTGAGCCAAAACACCTGACGGCATAGTGAGCGAGTTGAAGATGGTTTTTGTATTTTTTTGTCTTATATCGTTGCTGATAACAGGTTTTGAGAATTACTAGTGCCAGAAACATACTGTACAGGCCCATGTTATTTTTCTTTCACTAAAATCGTTTGCGAATAGAAGATAGATTTAGTATGTTCTGGCACAAGGGGATAGGGGATAGGAGCGTAGGAGCCACTGATGACGTCACTGCCGCCATCTTGGATGAAGTCATTTCCCCGTTTTTACCTCAAAATTTCCCTTTTTAACTCAAAATCAATAAAATTTCCCGTTTTTCCCTCAAAATTTCCCGAATTTCTCTCAACATTTTCCCGGAAAACAAAAAAAAAAAAAAAAAATTCTCAAAAACACCGTATTGCTCAATCAGGCTGGAGGAGGCTGAAAAGGAGCAATAAGAAGTCTGAATGAGCAATATCTCTCATCGGCAATTATGTTTCCAGTATCCATCTTGTCCGCGATACCTGCTGTCAATTAATTCAATCAAATAAACTATAGGGGTTTTCTCCGAGTCTTCCGAAATTATTTCGATTTTACATTCTAAACACACCCCACTCACATCTCATAACATAAACATCTCTTTAACAAAATTAATTTAAGTAATTAATTATATCACACCTATGCGAGCTCCCACACTCTCTCATGCTAATAACCTAACCCAGACTCCTATTCTAGCTATTCCCGAACGATTTCCAATAAATCCAATAAAATAAAGTATAGAGGTTTTCTCCGAGTTTTCCGAAAATTTTTCTAATTCGCATTCCTTCCTTACCCCACTCACACTGCATACAGAAAATATTTATTTTAATTAAATTAAAAAAAAAAACCTACAATATATGCCAAGATGGGGCTTCCTTACTGTCCCCACCATACTTTACACTCAAGTCACTGACAGACACCTCCCCCTCCCCTGATCCTCGCCAACCTGTTTTGACCTTCACCTTTCTTCCCAAGTCACTACATGCATGCGAATCACGCGCTCATCCCGTGACACTCCTCCCCTCCATACCATGATGTCATCCTGTACCACCTTCCCCTCCTCAACGAGTCAGCACATACATGTGTCGCAGTATGGCGCAATACTAACCTTTGTACTTCCCCCTCACTCCTCCATTACATAAGTCGTCACATTTCTGAGATGTGACATCATATTGGTGTTGCAGCATGGCGCAACTCTATAGGTAATTTTCAGTATCATTCTCGAGAGCACATTTCCCCATAGCTAACCTCTAGGTCGGGCTGCAAGTAGTTACTGATCGTCTCCTAGGTGGTGTTGATTATTAGGACTTTGGTGCTGGGTCTTTCCACCAGGAGAGCTAGTAGCTACACCAATCTTCTTGGTTCCAGTGTCGTCAGCTAGATAGCGTTAGTGTTGTATGTACTAATGGTTCAGTCCGTCTCCATTTCCAAGTATCACTGTTAGGAGCGCTACCCCACCTAACCTAACTTAACCTGACCTGTCCTTCTAACAAGTCACATTTCAATTTTTGTCTCTGTTCTTCCTTTAAGCAAACACTTATTTTCCCTTGTATGTCTGTCTTGTATTACTTTTTTAAACTCGTGTACTGCCTTTAAGTATTTTTATCACTCCCTCCACACCTCTGCTCTCTCACCCTCCACAATGCATCTCTATCTTTCCCCACCCTCCATTCTCTCCACCATGCTCTCTCTCTCCCTCTCCCACCACCCTACTCTCCAACCTCCCTCCTCTTCACTCTCTTACTCAACCATCTTCATCTCTCTCCACCCTCCTCTCTCTCTCCACCTCCTTCATTCTCCCACACAGACATCACATTTTGCTGTTTAGATTTCTGAGTTAAGCCTCCAAACCCTTATTTTTAGTTTTTTTAAATATTATGTTTTTTTATTTAATTTCTTGTACGTTGAACTTTAGTATGTGGTTTCTAGTGTCGCACAGTACCTACTGGTACTTTGGTTTAAGTAATTTTCTTGTATGTAGATAATTGTGTACAGTATGTTATTTACTTGATTTTCATTTTGCCTGTATCTAACCTGACCTAACTTAACCTAACATGTCCTTCTAACAAGTCACATGTCTAACCTTGTCTCTGTTCTTCCTTCAACCTAACACTTGTTTTCCCTTGTATGTATGTCTTGTACTACTTTTTAATGGGTGTATCGCCTTTTAACATTTTTATATCGCATTGTTTTATTATTGCTTTATGGATTTACATGTGCTCTCTAGCTCTCTCTTCACCTCCCCCTTCTAAATCTCTCCAAACTCCTCTCTCTCCCTCCCTCCCCTCCTCATCACTACCCTTTCTCTCTCTCCCACCACAATCCTCTTTCTCGCTCCACACTCACCTCTCCCTCCCCTCCACCACTCTGCCCTTTCTCTCCCACACCACTAACCTCTCTCTCGCTCTACTCTCATCTATCCCTCCCTTTCCTCATCTCTTTCCCTCTCGGATTTTACACGTCGGTTTTCTGTGTTAGGCTTTAAAAGACTGTTTTTTTTTTCGTTTAAATATGTGGCTTTAAGATATTTTTCTTTTACGTTGACCTTTTGGTGTGTGATTTCTAGTGTCCCAGAGTAACTTTTAGTGCTTTGGTATTTTCTTGTACGTAGATGATTGCGTTCATTACGCTATTTATTTGATTTTTCGACTGTAACTAGAACCTTGAAATATTATTCGTGTTAAACTTCTACTGAATTTTTTTTTCTGAATCGAAAATATCTGAGGTTTTTCAATATGTGTCAGAACTATTGTATAGATAACATTCTCGAGCTGTTGTGAGACATCGGGTCTACTGTATATCTGTAACTATCCTCAGCGATGCAGTGATGTTCCTTAACCAGTTTCCCGTTGTAATCTTAGGGAGTATTGTGATTTCTTCGCTAACCTTCTCGTCACTGCTAATTCTTTTAGCTGCTAGTAGTGTAAAAAGTCTCTCTTCATTGTAGTCTTTTAGCAGTATGGGCATTGTTTAGGCACTAAACTTTGTCAGATAATATCGTTTAAGCGTATTGTGAGGATTTTCTCAGTGTAGTCAGGATGTATGGCACTGTCGGGAGGGATATAAAGAACACGACATACCATTAGCCAGAGTATTATATGGTAGAGGGTTCACTCCATCTTCGAACATACATCACGTGTCGTCCAGTCTATTAAGCGCCAGTTTTGTTGCTACACTCGGGATTTAGGTGCGTCTTCCATAATCAGATTTTAAATACAGTTACTCACATAACCTTCTCTCTGTTCAGAGCCCTGATGTAGTCACCAAAGGAAATTTTTTTTTATCACACATTTCTGGAGTCCGTTTTTCCCTTTTTACATACATTCTCACAGCACATGTATGTGTATATCTTTACAAACCCTCCTACCAACTCAGTCATTGACACACCGTTACTTTCATCTTTAATTAGCATACAACCTTTTTTATTTTGAGGCGTGTAGCTTGGATGACCAATAGGATAGGCTGTTGGATCGAATTCATTCTGGAAGTTAGGATCGGTGAACACTTCTTGGTAAAAGTCGACTGTTCGTATTTTGTAGATGAAACTGTCGGTGTCCATGTAGGACAACTATAAGACATCACCATACTTAGCCTTCATTATTTTATAATGGAACCGGTAAATGAGCGTCTTCTACAGGTCAAGTACAGCAAGGCAGGGTTAGATGGGCTTATCGAACAAGATTGCTTCATGCTCAAGATTCACAAGCGACAGATTTTCTGAGGAAATATTTCTGTTTTTAAAGGCAGGTTGTAGGAGTCAGTCCGCAGGAGTCAGTCCGCAGGAGTCAGTCCGCAGGAGTCAGTTCGTAGGAGTCAGTTCGTAGGAGTAAGTTCGTTGGAGTCAGTTCGTAGGAGTCAGTTCGTAGGAGTCAGTTCGTAGGAGTCAGTTCGTAGGAGTCAGTTCGTAGGAGTCAGTGTGTAGGAGTCAGTCCGTAGGAGTCAGTTCATAGGAGTCAGTGTGTAGGAGTCAGTCCGTAGGAGTTGTCGCCAGGTCACTGAACGTTAATAGAAAACTGCCTATATATTGTATGGTGAACTTGTCACCGAGAAGTTTCCAAATGTATTCGTTGCCTAGGATGACAGTAATGTCCTAGATTACCTATTCAAGTACTGCGAAATTAAATGTTTAATCGTATGCTAGGTTGTTAAAATATACAGGATGTTTCTTCGAACGTCTTCTAAGCAAAATTACAGTTGTTACAAGCACACTAATGTAATTTCCATTATAGTGACAGTGGTTATACTCTCTACACCCCTCCACCCATGTATCCACACTCTTAAAAACCGTCTCCTCACACACATATGTACATTCTTTATGCGTGCTCTTCACACGACTAGGAAAGTATCCTAGATAGCACTGCAGGCACCTCACAAAGCACTGCAGGCTCCGTACACATCTCCTAAAACTCGCACATAGTACCACAGGCTCTACACAATACTGTGCATTCCCCATACGAAACTACACCCTCTACACAAATATCACTAATGTTGTACATGACTCCATGTACTCTCCACATGCTCCACACCTATTAGCACACCCTCCTCACATGTCCCCATAACCCTCCATACATCGTACTACAGGCACCTCACACATATTAGCACACCCTCCACACATGTCCCCATTACCCTCCATACATCGTACTACAGGCACCTCACATAAATCAGCTGACACCTCACACAAAACTTCTGATACCTCACATAAATCAGCTGGCACCTCACATAAATCAGCTGGCACCTCACTTAAATCAGCTGGCACCTCACATAAACAGCACACACATAACATAAAACAGCACGCACCTGACATAAAACAGCATGCACCTCACATAAAACTACATGCTCCGCACACAAATACGCCTGCACCTCACTGCACCTCACATAAAACAGCATGCACCTCACATAAACACGCCTGCACCTCACTACACCTCACATAAACACGCCTGCACCTCACTGCTCCAAACATTAATATGCCCACTCCGCACATAACTACCCCTGCTCCGCACACGAATGCATCTGCTCCGCACACAACTACGCCTGCTCCGCACTGCTCCGCACACAACTACGCCTGCTCCGCACTGCTCCGCACATGATTACCCCTGCTCAGCACACAAATACATCTGCTCCGCACACAACTACGCCTGCTCCGCACTGCTCCGCACACAAATATGCCTGCTCCGCACTGCTCTTCAAACAACTACGCCTGCTCCGCACACAAATACGCCCACTCCGCACATATTACGCCCGCTCCGCACAGCTCCCCACACAAATACGTCCACTCCGCACATATTACGCCCGCTCCGCAATCATCTCAAGCACCTCATATGCCATCACAGGTATCTGCATACTTCATACATATCCCCAGACCCTGCAAACATGTTCCTACACATGTTTCCACGCCCTCCACATTATCCCCACACCCTGCAAACATGTCCCCATACATGTTCCCACACCCTCCACCGATAGCATCGATTGGTCCTGGCTTCACACAATCACATTCCAGCAAGAACTTAAGGTCTCCGCAGTTATTCGCCTTATTATTTAACTGTTGTATCCTATGATGTTTCCATACGTACATATAAGTCTTCACATTCCCACGGA
>PNEQ01041282.1:0-59924 GCA_003012365.1 Medauroidea extradentata
CCCCCCCCACCCCTGCTAAGGTACAAGATGCGAGGTTTTAGTGTGTATCACATTTGAAAGCTGTTTGTGAGCACGTGTGGTGTGGACGGACTCTTTGTTCCAAGAATTTTGGTTATCAATGGCTGTCATTGCATATTTTTGATTCCATCTTTTTAAGATATTGTTCTTGGCATTGTTTTAGTGTGTTTTGCTTTATGATTTTTTAATTTTAGAATCGATATTTGATATTTTGCGCAGTGTTTACTAATGTACTGGTTTCCATTTCAGGAATTGTATTATCAATTGTTCTGAATGTCTTGATAAGAGAGTTTTTGTGTGTGTGCACATTGATCATCGGTTTTCGCCTTCGGCCTAATTGTGCCCCCGCCGGCCGGCGGGAGAGTTCCAGAGGATGGGCGGAGTGTGGTCCCGGGCGTCCCATTCCCGGTCTGGGTGACGGCTTCGGCGGCCCTAGATGAGACCGAGGCACTCGGAGGAGGTTGTGGACTTGTTGACCTTGGACCCTTTACGACGGTTTAGGGTGGGGGGTTGTGGTGGGATTGCTCCCCGTCTCGCCTCTTTCCCGTGCCGTCGGTTCGATTGAGTCCTCCTGAGTGATAGATGTGGGTTTGTCCTGCCCGGTAGTCCGCTCGCAACGACCAGGCGGTTTGATTGTGGTGCCAGATCCTCGGGCTCCTTCGTTCGTTGGTCGGGCGCGCTCGGCACTCCTCGGCTGGGCCTCCCCTCCCTTCCCCTCCTGGCGGGATTTGGGAGTGATGACCAGCCGGGAGGGGCTCTTCACTCTTGCGCCTGCCTTTGCTCGGGCTCGTCGTGTCTTGGTTTTCGCCGACTCCGCTCGATGCCCCGGCGGTCCGACTAGGCGAGTTCTCGTATTTCATTGTTTTTTAACAGGGTCGCACGGCAAGGCACCGTCGTGTGTCCGGTTGGTAAGTCGCTTGGTCCCCTTGTTGGTTTAGTTTGCGAGTTCTTTCGATTTTTCTCGTGTTGGGCCGTCGGCGCGTCGAACGGGGTGTTGCGTGTATTTTGTCAAGCATTGAGAGCGAGAAGTTTATGAATGTAATGTCTTTTGCGCTGCATGGGATTTTGTGTAATTCCAGCCTTGTGATTCTAATGTATTTGAATTTTGCCAGTAATAAATGCCAGTATTAAACATAAATCGTCTGTTGTCGAGTACATTCTTTGTCAGCCCTTGTTCACAGTGTTCAACTCTCTGGGCATATGTTTTCCCGCATTGGTATTTTTTGTCAATTTAGGAACACGGGAACAAGCTTCCTTGGTCGAGTAAAGGACCAGAACAAAGTTCAAGCCAAACCAAACCCCTACACGGGGATCTACACTGCACAGAGGGATGTCGCCGCAGCTGAACGTCGAGGAGAGGCTGTGGAGGGTGTTATCCTCAACAAGTCACTGGAGGTACCACCGCTCCTCGAACCTCTTCCCGTCACCCCTCCAAAATCAGTCCCATCACCCTCACGCCCCACTGCAACGTCACACGACAAAACCCTCTCCTTTTCCTCCGGGAATCCTTCTCCTTATAGAGTCCCTGCTACTGCCACTCCCGCCCAACTTTGTCCGACGAGGACCAAAACTATCCCTACACAGCGAACACCTGCACCAAGGCCTCCAGTGAATGGCTACACTCCTGCAGCTCGTCCAGGCCCGCAGAAACAATAAGGAGTAGGGAAAATAGCCACCCTTCCCCCCTCCCACTTCTTTGGGTTAGTTCACGTCCTAGTTTCCAGATAACCATAAATCTGTCAGCTCGTTGGGGGAAAAGCCAACTCTGATTGTGGGGGGGAGGAGAAAGATTCCCGCTTAAGTCTGTGTCCCATGGGGAGGAGAAGACTCTCCTGAACTCCACCTTCGGCAAGGCTCTACGACGTCCTCTCCGACATCACCGCCACGACCACCCCCAGCGAGCAGTAGGCGTCAATATTTCTGGCACACTACGTTGCGTCAGCCTTTACTTCACTAATTCGGCCAAGTAAGAACAATGAAGTTGCAGCTAGTCAATAGGGGAGGGGGCAGGAGGGTAGTTTCAGTGCAGACGAGGTGACATGACGATTGCCAGGATGTTGCTGGGTTCTTATCTGCGCTATCGTCTTGGCTCACGTGCAGTCTTGAGGCTACAGCTCTGTTCCATTTGGCCTCTATTTGCTCCTCAGGATTCGTGAGAGCATAAGGTCAAAATGACCCGGATCAAAAAGAGCACACTGTGAATGAAATGCCTAAGTGTTCTAGTCGTGAAAATATGAAAATAAAACACATGTAAAAAAATACACAAATTTAGCATTTTTGTTTAGTGCAGGTTCACATTACCGGTAAAAGTTTAGGAACTACTAATATCCATTCTGAAATTACTGATTTTATATTTTTGAACATTCACGGAACTAGTCAAATACAAATATTTACTGACAGCCATTACATAATATGATAGTTGCATATCATATTTTGCTTGTTAAATCAAAATAACCAATAAATGAATATGTATGGATCTGCAAATGTCACTATCAGACAACATGCCCTCAGCAAGAACATTGGGGGCGTGACCTAAGTGACTTCAGGGCATTGTGACTTGACAAATGGAACACCCAGCGACATCTTGTTTCCAGTGAATAGAACGCGAAAGAGGCGAATGGTTAAAAACAGCTGCAGAATGGAACAAAATGTTTGTTCGATTCGACCTCTCTTTTTGACCTTTGAAGCTGTGAATGTCACGAAGTCAGCGTGGCCTAGGTCATAAAGAGTTTTAGCTCCTTCATCCACAATTAAATAGGTTTTTGCTCCAAAGCAGCACATAAACAATAAATGTACGGCTGAAAGAGCAGAAAAGTTTAGACTAAGAGGCCTATTTTCATATGAAATGGTAATTTAAAAATAATTCTAATAAAATATGTTTGTTTTTTTACTTTACACAGAGCAAAAACAATTCACTTCAAACTAAAAATAAAAAGTTTTAATTTTCTCACATTTGCAACGAACTTATGATTTTCACAATTTGATATAAATTATGTTTCTAATCACAATGTCTTTGCTAACTTCAAATAATGTAGGCCTAAGGTTAGAACTGAAGGTTAAAAAGTATTAAAAATTAGGTACTTTTTATTTAAAGAAAATTTTGGGGCAATATTTTATCATTACATATTTTTTTTATTTGTCTTACCTTGCTAAAATTGGAAAAATGCTTGTTCCAGGGGGTTCATGTGGTAATATAAAAGTAACGGTACTTCATACATGACTTCCAAAAACAAACACTTTGAACATGTCATAAACAAAGATTTTAGACCCTGCCCTCACAACTCCTTCTCGAGAGCAAGAGTACTTAGGGCATGACCTCACTGACCTGAAGGGATGTTGACCTCGCCAATTGAACACCCCTTGCCATTTTACTTCAGGTTCATGAAACACAAAAGAGATAAAAGAGAGCCCTAATTGAACAGACCTAAAACTTACAACTAAGTCCTCTTTCATTCACATGCTCGCACAAACCTCATGTATTGTAGTACAAGTGTTCCTATTAACAAAAAACACTGCTTGTACATAAGCTCTTCTGTGAATAAAAAGTCCCATCTGATACAGAGCCGTTTAAAAATGCTATGTTGGTGCAGGTGCATGAATAAAAGAAGCCTAACGTTTTGTGGGGAGCACGCAAGTCATATGTGAAAATGTCTTGATGCATTTCTTTCGCACAATCATTGTTTTTTGTAACTATATTACGTTCTGCTGCAATATGCCTCATCACTTTTGTTAACTTAACGTAGGATTATACTACTTGATGCCACGCTCCCGCTATTATTTACCGTTGTTAATATTTTCCTGTTTGTAGCTCCCACAAGTCTTATACTCAAACAAACCTTTGCTACTGACAAGCCACCCCTTTGCTATTATTTCTGACCAGACAGAGGCGACAGTCTGTTACCCACCTAGTGGTTATTATTTGGTTTACGTGTATGCGTGATGCAGTGTATGCCTACCCGGGGTGCCTCGAGAAGCTGCGGCGTGCGAGTGATTGATTGTTAGACAATACTACAGCGGCCAAGTTGCACTGTCAGGTTTTCAGATCATTTGACAAGATCAACATATTTTTGGGGTATCGTAAAGAGCATATGCTAACCTGCTTAAATAATCTATTATTTAATTAATATAACAACTTATTGCATGTTAAATAAAACTTTTAATGCAATTTTTGGGCAATTTTTTGGGTTTTGGGCATCAAAATTGCCAAGTTTGGTTATAGCGAGATCATGGCTATAGCGAGGACAGAAACTAGAAACGTAACACCTTGTTATACCGGAACTCTACTGTATAGGTATATCAATTTGTTGTACAGTTAAGGCACCAACTTACTTCACAGTTATACATATTCTTGTGTTTGTTACATAATTTTTTTTTATATATAGGTCATTTGTACAGTACTTCAGAAGAAACTAATAGATTTTTTGTGTGTTTGGATATGTGGATTTTGTAAATATTTTTAGTGGACTTGATAAGTGTATCAAAAATTTGTATAGTGAATTGACTAAACTGAGAACTTGCTTCCCATGCTGCCTTGGTAGTTAGCAATCATGTTTCTGCCTGTGGCTGGTGGCGCTGGTGTCCCAGCCGAGGAGGCAGTCTCGCAATGAAGATGGCATTTAAGGGGTTGTGCCAGCTGTGTGGCTCATTTAGATCACTAGATAATTGTTGTAGATGTTGCATCCAACTTTATTGCCGTACATTTCTTGGTCATGCAACACTTTTGGGCCTATCCGTTCCAAGTTTCAATATATATTTTAATGTGCACATGTTGTGCATTCTTGCATCGGCACATTAGGTGCGTATTTTCATGAGCACGTATTATGTATGTTCAACATATACTGCTCGTATTCTTGTGTGGTGTGTTTCGTGCGTAATTTGTGGAACAATTTGTACATTAGTTTTAATTCAGCACCCTCCTGTGCATTAATTTTTTGGCAGACGTTGTGAACAAGGAAGAAAGCAGCAGTGTCTCGGACGATCAAAACGTGTTGCAGGATGCATAATTGAAGTGCTTTGTTTTGTCTCATGTATTCCTGATTTTTGTTGTACATATTTTGCTTTGTCTGCTGATGCGTTCTAACTGTGGTAATTTAAGGTCTTGTCTTTACATTCTATCATGACTGTCTCACCTTCTTGTATTTTTGAGGTTAGATTTGTCATAACGTTCTGTCGTGATTATCTCGCCTTCCGGTAGTTTTGAGGTTACTTCGTTCGTCTGAACCTTCTTACGTGATTGTCTCACCGTGCTATCCTAATCATAGAGGTGCATTCTACACAAGTACGACTTCAGTTCACCGAGCGTCACATCCAGCGAGCTTATGACCTGTCTCAGTGCGTTGATGTAGAAACGTTACAACAAACTTTGCCTTGGCAGCTATTTGAGATATACCTAAGCTTCGCGAACATATTGACGCTGACTACATTAATGTCGATACCGCATTTGATTATCTTGCTGACTTTGATGCTGTTGAACATGCTGCATGCATGGTTGACTTTAAGGAAAAGTGTCTTGCTATCATGGCAGTTGCAGAATCCCTTGAAAGTCAGTCCAGACCAGCCTCACAGTCAACTAACAGTCAACATAGTAATTCAAGGGTAGCACTTCCTCAGTTTGAAGGTGGTCCTAAGCAGTGGTCAAACTTTGTAAATTTGTTCTTCACACTGGTGATTAACAACAGTGATACATCTCCAGTTCAGTAGCTTGCATACTTGAAGACGTCACTCTGGGGTGAGCACTTGGTACAGTCCAATTGCTGCCCATGTCCAGTTCAACTTTAACGTAGTGTGAAAAAATTGCTGACCAACATAAACAAAAACAAAAGCCTTGTTGTTAGTATGCATGCTGATGCATTATTGCAGACACCCATAGCTCCTGTTGACTGTCATAAGTCGTTACATCATTTACTGCCTGTGATTACTGAAAATGTTTTGGCTCAGGAAGCACTCGAGGCTCCTATGGTTCAGGGGGACCTGATACTGCTCCCACATATGTGTAGATGTTTGGATAGTGCTCTATGTACTCAATGGGAAATGACAATGTGAAATGAGTTTCCTACATTAAACGATTTTGTTGCATTTCTTGAAAAACACTGTAAGGCACAAGGAGCCTTAAGCTCGGGTAGATCTAAGAATGACAGTCTGTCTGTGTCCAGATTCTAACCACAGTCTTCTTCTAAGTGGGTACACAGTCTTGGGCAAACGTCAAAATGTTTGATGGGTTCACAACTTCTATGTGGCCCGTGCAAGGGTCCTCATCAGCTGTACAAGTGTACTAAGTTCAACCGACTTAATCCGACAGACAGCTACAAGATAGTTGAGAGAAAATTCTGTCTCAATTGTTTTTCAGGCTCTCATCAGTCAAAACAGTGTCCATCAAAGTCATCTTGCTGACAATGTGGTTCTCACCACCACTTGTTACTGCACTTTGAAAAGACTACTAACACTCAGACACATGACAATAAAGTGGACACGAGCACATTACTACAAGAGAGTGACGTAGCCCCAATTGTGACTGCAGTGACTCCAGATGCAAGTTCAGCATCTACAGTATTGCAATCTACTGCCCAGGTACATGTTTTCAACGTTTCTGGAGCGTGTATTGTTGTTCGTGCTTTGTAAGACTCTGCGAGTCAAGCTAGCTTTATCACTGAATTTTGCCTTCAAACTTTGGGACTCCCTCGTAAATGGGCAGAGCTAGCTATCCAAAGACTGTCTAACACACCAGTTTGTGTTGCAAAATTGTATATCTCTCTTGTAGTAGCTCCACGTGAAAGGAATCTGCATTTTGCAGTCAACTCCTTTGTACTTCTTCGAATACCAAGCCAACTAGTACTTCGCATTGAAATCTCACCAAAAGTAAGGAAAACTGTGGCCCACCTTAAACTAGCCGATCCAACATTTGACCAATCAGGTCCAATAGATCTTCTCATTGGTGCAGATCGGTTTCCTCACTTATTGACCAGGGGCAAGCTCAATGCTGCACCTTGTCCTGCCTCCATTGCGTTGCATTTTGTATGACTGCTAGATGGGAAGGCAATGCATAATTCTAGAAGGTTTTGTTGGTGATAGCATGAGAGGGTAGAGTGGCTCTTCTACAGTGATCTGTACTAGAGTTGACCTTGACCCAACGAGTGACTGTCAAGTGAGCCATCAAGGGAGAACGCCAGTGCAACACAGGAAGTCAATCTTAACAAAAATAAAGGGGAAGGCTTATGTCACTCGCCTCAGACTGATTGTCATAGGTTGGTACATAGGGCAGTTCGATGAAAGGAGACAATGAAACACACTCCACAAAAGGGAAGAGAAAAGGGTTCAAGTATGATGCTTGCATTTTTCATATGCCTACACACACAGTTTCCGTTCTTGTTTGATGTTATATTCTCCTGCACTAATAGCACAGTTAAGGAAGTCAACTTCATAATTCCTTCCAGGAATGGGCTATAACCAATCTGTATAGTCTATGTAGGCATGAGAACATTTTATAACACACTCTGTCCATTTTTATCAAATTAATTCACTTATAAAATAATCCACAACAAGTGCAGTTTGATTGACTACAACTGCTCTCACTCTACATTAACAAACAGTATCAGAGCCATAAATAATTTAAGTTGCAATATAGTAGAGACCCTGCCAATCCAATTGAATTTTTTTGGAAAAAAAAATCTGTACAAAATAATACTAAAATACAAAACCAATTTTACTATATTTTTACATTAAAACAATCTAATGACGAACTGACATATTACCGTATTTACAGTACAATACTATGTACAAACTTACACATTATAATATTCTTATGCCTTCTCAACTTCAGCAAATTTTCTGCTTACTACAGTACTGCATACTAGGAAAAATTCTCTGGTAATATGAACAAGCCTTGATCCCAATTAGTTTGGATTACTATTATATTTTGTAGTTAGACACAGAGAAAAGTAAAAAAAATTCTTGAGTTCCTGATCAGGGTGAACTCTACAGCACATGGATACTAGTAACTCACTGCTCACAGATGGTGAGTCATATAAAACCACCACTAGTAACTTCTGAGTACAGTGCCACCAGCCTCACACGATGCCTAATTTCTGTAACCTTCTGTTACACCCATGGGTATAGAATTAGCCACATCAGATTTCGAGGTAATTTGTAGACACTGTAATTCCTCTTTGTACATATTCATACAATACCTAACATGATAGCAGAAAATGTAGTAAAGAAACACTGTTATTTCAGCAATGTTTATTTTATGAAACATACATGCTTTAAATCACGAAACTGTATGATGGACAAAATTATGTGTCGTAATAGTTTTATCCACAATTTTAATGAAAAGTGGAGTTCATTTAGTTGAAAAGAATGAGAAACATAAGCAGAAATGATGGCTGCTGAAAAGAAATAAGGAAAGCGGTCATGGTAGTTTAGCACTGTTCAGGACGAATTAAGATTACTTACGGTAATCATGTGACGATGCTATTTTGAACAGAATTAGTCATAAAATCATGTGGTCATATAACCAACACAAGGCAGCTATGAATGACCACTAAGATTTCTAAGTAGAAAGCCAACAAAATTGCAAACCAAAAATAGAGCTTGTTCTATTACACTTCTGGGCGGGTTTTTTGCTTTAAAACTGTAATGCCCAAAGACAAACCCTTAGGGAGGGTACTGAAACATGGCACACATGAAAGCAAAAATGCTAAAGGAAAACTAGCATGAAAACCACTATAGAATTGGGCATTGTGTAAAGCAACCACTGCGAATGAAAACCAAATTGCTTGAATCTGAGCAAGCAGTATCAGCCACATATTCGGAACTCACAAGTCAGGTGTGTTACATAACAGGAGACAGTAATTACCTCCTCAAGTGTGAGAGGACCAGATATGCGGCCTCTCAGATCTTGGGTGAGACGCCTGACCTGCCGGCCAGCACGCTCTATCTTCACCTGCTGATCTCTCATGCTCGCCTCCAGGTCATCACGCTCCTGCTGTTTACGTGCAAAGTGCTCGCGTACCTTCTGCTCTGTTAGTCCCACCTCTGCCAGAGAACTCTCCATCTCCTATCATCATACCACACAGTCGAACCCTCCTCACTTTATTATTACTTACACATCTGCAGCTCTATGACTACAACTGTGTCAACATTAATATATGAAATCTATAGGTAACAATTCAAGAAATATATTCGTAACTTGCTAGGCTCTGAAGAAAAATACTTAAAAATCATATAATTAAGGTTTTTCTACAGAGGAAAGAAGAATGAAAGAACAACCTTAATGGGTTGGATTACTCTTTAACCTCCACACAATTTCTCCTTGTACATAAGTATAATGATTTGGAAAAGTGAAAGGACCATAAAGTAACAAAGACATAAACAACATTACCCCACTGTATGTGCATACCATACTTTCAAAAATACCGGCTAACCTGTTACGCAAATGCACTCACAGCCATCCTCCACTTTCCTGAGGTGACTCCCAAAATTATGTTGCTAACCTTAGGAAGCCAAGCTACAAGAGAATACTATTGCTTCAGAAATAACTGTGAATTTAAAGGCAGGCTGAATAGGCTGTTTTGCCATACCACAGCATGGGGAATTCAGTGTTAAATAGAAATTGCTGCACTGCAACCAATTTTAATGATAAAGTTTTTAAACAAACTGCACTTTGCTGACTTTGAATAATTTTACTAAACTAAATGAATTAAATGACACTAATTCTTTTTTCTTAAGTTTAAATCTGAAAGCATGCACTATTTTCAGGCTACAATTTTTATAGGGTTAAAATACATATGGCAAACAAAAATATAAACAAATGATAAAAAGCCCGTGATGGTACTAAAGTATCTTCAATAGAAAAATCGTGAGATGTATTCTTGTTTTCATAACATTGCTGGGCAGACAGAAGAAAAGGGGAAAGGGAAAGTGGAAATTCCTGCACGCTGTTGCCATGACGGTGTGAGCCTGTCTCCACATTACCTGGCGGAAGAACTACTGAGCAAAACACACATCCCGAACAACCCAACCAAAGGTCTCTGTTGTTCTGCCACCTGCACGTATTACGACTACTTGTAACGTATGTGAAGCTTTACTGCCGTAATTTGGATTAAACAAAACATGCTTCAATATCAACACAAAATGCAAACAGTTCCTGAATTACGCTTGTAATGCTTACTGAAATATTCATTAATACATAGTTATATAAATACTTAATTTAATGTAAAAATATTAATATTCCTAACAGCGGTATATTCAAAGTTTAGAAAAGGAAACTTCTTAAACAGCCCCATTTTGCACCTTAAAACTCAAATCATCCCAGGGGAGGACCCCCAGACCCCTCTCTGTTTGAAAGTTGCAATCAGCACTCTAGTATCATATTTCCAGGTTGGAGCCCACCCCTTTACAAATATCCTAGTTCCGCCACTGCTCACCACTAGCCTCTTCACCTCCAAATGCAAGGCACTCAATTGTTGTCTGTCTTCCTCTTGAGGACTTCTCTCAAAAATCTAAACTACTGTTTCTAAGCACAGCCAGCAACAAGAGGTGTGTTCCAACTGCTGCCATAACTGTATACGGATCTCAGGACAACCGAGAAGAACATGCCAATGAGTGTAAAGTAAAATTTCTCTACTTTCTATAAAACTTTTGTCGCCTCTGTTCAGGATTTAACTGATAAGGGGATGGCGTGTGGGTAGCTGAAGTTGCAGGACCATTAGACTTGGGGACTCAAACTACAACACAGCCTAAAACTACAAATTCTCCCCTATCTGATGAGTGCTATTAGAGCGAGCCGGGCAAAAATGCAGCAGGTCAAGGGACGAGATTCTCATATACTGGAGTAAGGTCCTGGACACTCACCTTACATTAATGTCTGGAGCAGACTGTGATTGCGTGCTGCGATGTGCTTCGGCAGATGCCGTTCATTTAGCAGGCGTTGGATGGGCCTGGCCTTAGGTTTAGGCGTAGTCTTCAGCAGACTTATCAACGGTTTCTGTAGGCATCAGAACTCTCGGAGGATACTGGCTACACGCAGAGCGTCTACTGCTGTTGTTTCACTGGTGCTTGATTTTGTCACATACTTCTCACACAACTCAGGGAGCGTGAGTGCTTCTCCTGGGAGCGGTAGAGCCGGTAGAATGACTTGACTTAAGTTCGGTGGCATGTAATAGCACTTCTAAGCCTCGAGGCTTCAGTTTCAACTCTTCTCTGCTTTTACTAACTTTACTAGAACTGGCTGTTCCACACACTGTATTGCAGGAACTTTGTCACAAGTATTTACAATGCACTGTTCACATAAAATAGTCACTACTTGATTCAGGTTCACTTCACACTACGTACACTATCTAGAACTGGACCACACTTCTCTTGGCACGTTATGGAAACTGAAACAGTGGATACAAGTTGGCCAGACTTCCAGTCATAGAGAAAGTCTAACTGGTTTACTTTACTGACTTGGCGCAAGATCTTCAGATACTCAGATAAATACAAAATAGAGCATGAGTTAAGGTTACCCAAGTCACCACTTGGTGTCCCTTGGCACCCGAAAGGAGGCTGAGTAAGAAGTTTGGATGTGTTATAGGAATGTCGTTGCTTACCACACCAGGTTTAGGAGACACACAAGTATGGCCTTTTGGATGTCACCCACTTACGGCAGACTGTACTGGTGAGTGCTGAAGAGGGTTTCCTACTAACAGTGTGTAACAAGGAAGGTAAAATGAGGATAATCTGAAGGGGTCTCACGGACATCACACAACAGATGCAAAAGAGGTGCGAGTGGGGCCTCATGGACGTCACCCACTCAGGAGGGGAGTGCCAAGGTAACCCGGAGGCTAGGTTGTGTCCTTAACAACTGACTAGCTGGGGCTGAAGGATCTCCTTATATACCCAGGCTCTAGGAGGTCGAGCAGGGTGGGCGGCCTCTCGGATGGAGGAGGAGATAACGGTACGTTGGAGATAGGCGGGCTGCAGGAGCAGGCAGGCCAACTACCCTGAGATAAATATCGCTGCGTGGGCCTGCAAAGCTAATAATACACACAAAACTTCCCCACAAAATTGATGCTGACGTCTTGCAGGTTACATTAAAAAAAAATTTAAACAACAACACTAACTATTACATGACGTACTTTTATAACAGGTGGTTTAAAAAGACAGTGACTACATTATATCTTAGGCACGTGGCCGGAAAAGGTACAAAAAAAAAACAAATATTTATAGCAAAAACATACGCACAAAAAATAATAGCAGGAGCATGGCATCAAGTTGTATGAAAAAAATTAATATCCTGATTTATGTCGAGAAAAGGCAAACGAAAATTGCGGCCGAACATAATATAGGAAAAAAACACTAACGGCGCGAATGCAGTTGTAACTTTAACAATGGTGACAATTTCACTTCAGCCTTTACAATTACTGCATCTTCTTGTTCCCAACTTATATATATCATGTACTGCATTTGTAATAGGCCTCTTTACCATTCATACTGATTAGAGGTAATGTTCAATGTAAATACTGCAAAATGTGATAGAATTATCATAGAGAGCCTGTTGACATTTCATTGTACTCAGAATTGTGTGTGTGATCTCACTCAATCGTAATAATTTGTTTCATTTCATTTATTTTAAATTTAGTTTTTCATACTGGCCAGAGGTGAAGGGTTTGAAAGGCGTTTTTTTGTAATGGTGTTACGGTCATTTAACCCTTTACGCCGAAGGAAAGAGAAAGCTGTAAATGTAGGACGAGAGCTAGACCACAGTCTTGAATTTGTGTGGGAACTGAAGCTCCAGGGGCGAGAAGTAGGTCAGCTCAGGATGCGTGGCTTCGCTTGCACCCTGCAATGAAATTTAATATTAACTTTATTATTAGTTATCCTAAAGAGTTCAAATTTTGTATGTAAGTTGGTGTGTATGTCTAGGTTAACCTGTATTGATTATGAAAAGAGGTATTAAACTGGTACGGAGGAAAGGCCGTGTTTAGTTTTGTCAGTCGTCCACAGAGCCTGTGATTGGCTGGGAGTATAAAGGGGGGAGTTTTTAGGGAAAGTGCCGCGAGTGCATCTGTTAGGTTTGTTTTTGAGGCTCTTGTCGCAGGCACCACGAGAGGTGGTTGTCTCCCTAGCCGGGGGAATTTGCTGGGGTCTGCATATTTGATTTTGGGACTCTTACCGCGGGCACCACGAGAGGTGGTTGTGTCCCGAGCCACGGGAATTCCCAGGGGTCTGCATATTTGATTTTGGGACTCTTACCGCGGGCACCACGAGAGGTGGTTGTGTCCCGAGCCACGGGAATTCCCAGGGATCCGCATATTTGATTTAAGAACTCTCTGTTCGGACACCAAGAGTTGTGGTTGTGTCCCGAGCCGCGAGTATTCGCGTCGTCCGCGGTTTATTTGTGGAGACTAGCTGTGGCTGACACGAGCGGTGGACAAGCCCTGGATTCGCGGGAGTTCGCATATTTTATTTAAGGTTGAATCAGGTGTGCACCGAAGTCGCGGGGATTCGTGGGAGTCCGCCTTTAAGGTTTGCTGTCTTTCTGGATGTTACCAAGAGTGCAAGCTTGTGGGACTGACAAACTAAATACGGGGTTCCAAAGTATCCAGAAAGGAAATAAATTTTGGCGTTGTTATTCTGTATTAGTAGCACCTACCGGAACATTTACCGAAATTAATGTGTATATTTTCTCTTCAAATAACAGAAGAATGTTATACATTTACAGTCTATAACAGTGTTGCTATCTACTTGAACTTTTGCTTTAATGAAGCACAATAAATACTGCATTCTTCATATAATAAACATTGTTCAAACTGAAATTGTATTTATCAAATAATTAGTTTCTTGTGCACCAGGCATTTTATTTTATATAATATCATTGGGGTATTTAATCACTATGCAAACTTCAAGATTAACAAATTCATTCATATAGAACACAGCTGTATTTTTTAATTCTGAAATACTTTATTTGAATTTAAACTGTGCTGGTGGTACAAAGTTGCCTTAACCGGTACAAAGTTACCCTACATGACTGTACTTATTTTCAGTACAATAACACAGCTCATACTGTATGTCATCAAATAATGATCTGGAGCGATTCACTCAAAATTCATTATGTTATAATAAGTTGAATCTTCTATAAGTCAAGTCAGCAATTTCTCTATCATACCCAGCACTTACCACATCTACAACAGGAAAAGTATCATTACCACTCATGACCTACTGTTTGTAGCGTAAACACGCTCTGCTCTGCAATTCATTCATCACAACTGCCCTACCACCCACCACTACCAACAGAGAGACTACATAGTCTTATCTGGTGGCTGATGCAAATATGTAGTCTTAGAAAAATTATGCTTATCTGAAGCATTTTATGCTGATAAGTAGAGTACATACCACGTGCCTAGTAATTAAGTACTGTTCAGGCACTTTTTAAGTAGAGTGAATGAAGAGATTTAGGTTACAAAAGGAGTTTTTAGCACTGGTGTGGGGTGATATGGAGATATGGGATATGAAGCAGCACCAGAATGAAGGGGCAGATGAAAACACAATATTCCCTAGAAAACCCACTGGCCAATGGTATCGTCTGGTATAATCCCCATGTGTGAAAATACAGGTAGACCATGCAGAGAATCGAACCCAGATTGCCTTGACAGGAGGCGAGTGCCCTAACCTGTGCACCAACTACAACTCCCTTCCGTTTACAGACAATGTTGTTAACTACCACCCCAACTATCAAATGAAAACACTAAAGTGTAACCAACATCATTAGCTAGTTCTGCCTCTTCTCTAGATGCCAGTGATAGTGTCCACGTAGCTAAGACAGGACCTAACGTCAGATAAGATCCAAGTACGCAATCATAAATCCTGGACTACCATGCTACAAACATGAGCATACCGCAACTGCAGTCTTGAGGGCCTGAAGCTGTGAGCGACGATGCTTCAGCTGCTCTGAATGTGCTGCCAACTGCCTTTCCAGCTCCATCTTCCTCTGGATCTCAGGACCTGAACATCAGACAGTGTTCTCACACACTGGATTGGACTTCTCACACACTGGATTGGACTTCTCACACACCACTGGCAGCTATAAGGAACTACTAGGATTACATGAAACCCAATAAAACAGATAATGATTCCTGTCATTATGAATCCCATTTAGTTGACTGTGAAAATAGACTAAAATACACAAAAAAAAATAGTTAACACCCTCACAGTATTTTATTCCTGAATTACTTACATCCCATTTAATTCAGATCCAAGTCTTTTTTACTAATCATAAAGGTGTACATGTGTATATATACACACTCATTCACAGTCGTAACCAGAGCACCCACAGGCATCAGTGTATGTAGAAAGGGTGGTAAAGACCTGGGTAAAGTTAGTGTAAGTATCACAGGAAGATACCAGGGTATCACCATGCCTGATAACCATAGGCTGGCCAGGCATCACAGGAAATGCATCTCTGGCCTCATCTACGAGTAGATACCAGCGTGCTTAACTATTACTTGAAAATGTCATTCGTGATGCAGTCACCTACACCGAGCATGCCAAGAGTAATAGTCACTGCGATGGATGTCATCCAAGCCTTGAAGAGTCAGAGAGAATGTACGACTTTACATGTTAAACTGACCATTGTCCCACATCCATTATGTGTGTGTATGTGTATTAGGTACCGGAAGTGATTTAGAGGGTCCTCAAAACATGTAACAAAAAATGGCTTTTTAGACTACTGTAACTTCAGAAATACCACACTGATTTATTATTACACAGAAAATTAGAAGCCTGCACAGACCTTTACTAATCAAAATTACCAAGGACAAAGACCCCTAAAAAAATACATGCCAGTTTTAGTTAAGATATTGTGTGTTGGTATGTGTGCCCTACCGCCTAGTGGTTAACGCAGGATAAAAACGAGTGGTCTTTGAAAAAATCCATCTAAAGTACTTGACGCCAATATTTACGTAAAGATACCCAAAAGGTACTTTTCCCTGGATATCCTTAGCTAAATTTAATGAAGAATACAGATTTAGCTATAGTAATCAAAAGTTTGTAGAACTTACCATAGTTAGATAACAGTAACTTAAATATTTTATTTTAAAATATGTAATGATACTAATTACTATAAATGCCAGTATTGATAGGCTAGTACTGAGAGGCATGTGTACACTAGGTGCAAAATAAGTTCAAGCCTAGGAGATTGTTACAAATGTATTGTATCAGTGTGCATTGTGATAGGAGGAGGCAAAGAGGCAGATTGATAACACTCATATGACACCTCTACACATGCAGCCACTGTACAGAGAATAAAAAACAGTCACTGTATACGTGGTGGTTGTAGTTCCTACTGTAGCCACTAGCCTATGAACATTGAAAAACCAACAGACACAACTATGTGAAGTTTTATTGTAAAGAACTTCCATGTAACCAGTTCCTCACTTTAAATTAAAAACTAAAATACCCTTCTAAAACTAAAATAATGTAAAATTTGTTCAGTTTAAAGAAGTTTCAGTATAAATAACATAATTTTTCTAGTTTTTCATTAACAAGATTTTACTATCCTACTGTAATTACTAAACATGAAAAATAATTACATTTTACATAAGTTACCTGGAATTTAAATTATGAAGCTGACTGGAACTGGGACCAGCACAATATTGAGAATCAATGCATTTCACCAGCGACCTGTCACTAGTCTTCACTTTGACCAGTTTATAACTAATGTTCATATTACGTATAAATTTATAGGTGTGTTTCTTCTTACAGAGATCTAACCACTTGATTGTTCGATGAGTTGTTACACATTACCTCCCTATATTTATACAGTCATCGTACCAGGCCTCAGGCCAAGTACGGTGGTAAGTCTTGATCTTGACAGTGGTTACATCTGAGTGCTCCTCTACCATCCTTTGCAGCATAGATGTACTTGTCAATCCCCTCCCTCTCCAAGGCACGTTGTTTACAAAATAGAGTCTGTGTTCATTTTATTATTTTGTTTGTTTGCCCCCTGTGTTAGTGTAATATTATAAAATGTAAAGAGTTAACTTCAACGTTGGTTTGGTTTGTTATGTATGTTTATGTTGTTGCCACTGTCACGCCTAGGGTTGAGCTAAATTAATATTATGTAAACTTTCTGAGAGCAGCTAAATCACAGGCAGGGTCTGTGGTAAATCAATGTTTGTTATTATTTGCAGTGTTTACATGTTATTTCTATCATAAACTTAGGTGTTAATTATTTTGCAAGTTGGACTAACGGTACCTTCTCGCTTGGTAGCAAGGCCGGTTTTCTGGTGCCACCATTGTCTCAGGCAGTTGAACTTTAACAGGGCATGAGGTAGTTGCGAGGATCGAGTAAAGTTTGTGTGATTGATTTATATAGTAATCAGAGCTGTTCATTTGTCTTTGGTTTTTGTTTCACTCACCCTGTTTACTTTGGGTTTCCTTAAGATACTTTCAAGGTTTATGTTAAAGTTATCGAGAGGTGTAAAGTGTTCTGCAAAAGTGGGTGACCATGTGACTAGGATGTTTGTTAGTGTACAAAATTTGTAAGTGCAGTAAAGTATATTTGTGTCCTAGTTCTCTCGTTTTAATTGTGTATGAACTGACAATAGTACGGTCCTAGGGTGTGGGCAGAGGGAGGTCGCCCAGAAGTGCTCACCCAACAGGTTTTCTCAGAACCCTCTGAACACGCTTAGCAATTCAGTTCATATGTTAGTATTTTTCGTCAAGGAAGTGAAGTGTCACCAGCCGATAATAAAATAAATAAAAATAAATAAATAAATACACATTTACTACGAGTTTAAGTACAGTACTGCAGAGATATTTATGTCATGATTTTGTAAAATCAATCATAAACAAATAACAACTGTTCTGATTTTTACGAGTTTAGTTTGTAATCTATACCAAAGTATGGTATAGACTACCTCTTGTACAATCATTGAGAACAATTTTCATACATGATTTAACATTTTATTCTTGAAAGAAATCCCCTCAAAAATTTCCAATGTGCAATTTGTGAAATGATGCCCTTCTTGTTGTTTCTTTCGGTAAGATCATCATATTGTATCTGATGACCTGCACATACAGTAATGTTAGGACTGTGCTTACAGAAATATTATTATGGTTATTAAATTTGTGTATGCATATATTAATGGAATGACTGACTTTTATTTACAGCAAAATTTAGTAACAGCTGGAACTCCTCCCTCAGCCTGCTCAGTGTAGTACTGTAACTGCAACACAAAACTGCAAATTTAGTGAAAATATATCACAAGTGCAAGTTGAAGTAGTTGATGCACTTTTAAATCAATAACCATATAAACACAACCTGTCTCGTGCATAAATTACTACATAAACTCTCCAGAGAATATTTTAAAAGATGCCTTGCACAGAAAATACAAGGTGCTACATACCTTGTTAATTAGCATTCAGACCAAGGTAAAACAAATGGAAGCACTTGCTTCATTCCACATCCAAACAACTACAGTAATACAGTGTGTTATGGTTGCAGTTACCTTCAAGTATGAAATATAAGTGACATTGTGTCACGACCCACCTACAAAGTATTCCAAAATTCAGAACATTAAGAATGACAATTTTCTCCCAGACTGACACAGTTGAATCCAGATGAACAAATACGACTTTAATGGATACCAACCATCTTCATCAACAGTGGACAAGCTCTTCTTATACGTGTCATTGGCAGCATTAACCACCTTCAAGGTGTTCTCCAAGGCCAGGATCTCCTTCTCTGCACGCTGTATCTGTGCATCAAGCTGGTCACCCTGCTGCTGTAGCTCGTACTTCTCCTGTGCATTCTGTAACAAGAACTCTACCATTCTAGCATCCTTGAAACACATCATTTGCAGTTTGGCAGACGTTTATGACTGACTCCAATGTCAGAAACAGCAAACATGAAATGTATGTAAAACAAGTCAGATCTGCACAGAAAACCTTTTAGTGAAAAAATACTTAATACATACAAATTTAATAAAAAAACTTTTTGAAAATTTCTGATATTTAATACTAATAAAAACCAACGAAACTGTTTTAAAGACAATTTTTTCTATATAGTTAAATATTATCTTATTTTTTATCTGTGAACAAATGTTTTCAAAAAATATTCTGCTATTTGGATTTTTTTATTTGTTGTTACTACTGTGGATTTTTGTGTAACTGGCTTAATATAGATAATTTGGGATGAGTAACTAAATTTTCCTTGTTATCTTGAACATCCGTGCTTTTTCGAGTGTCAGCTGCACGTGTCATTCACAGCAAAGCTACCTGAATACTGTCAACACAACAGCTGACAGGATGTCTAATACACTTGAGGTGCAAGATACTAAACAAAAGCTATACTTATTACATGCACAAGTTGTGAGTCACATTACTCCAAATTTGGCACGGATATTCATCTGCCACCCATTTGTTTCTCCGTACCAAGCTCCTGAAACTTATGTAAGAAGAAACGGCATTGCAGTCACAATTCTTTATTCATTCATTTTTCTGCTTTTCTTCAGCACACTTAAAAATAATTTGTAATAGTAAGACAACTTTAAAGTTGCCAGATGGATACAGCTAGGCTGGTTTCCAATGTACCTGTCCAAATTCAAACACATACTGCACTTGTTTTCCTGAACATCTTAAAAATCCCTTTGTACTCATCTTATGAAATTGCTGATGCAAACACATGTTAGCATCTATGAAAGAAAAAAAGCTACCAAACCAATCAAGTTGTAAATAAATAGCCTGCAAAACAACAGATTCTGGACAAAAGAAATTTAAAAATACATGAATTATGGTAGGCAACAGGCAAGTGGCTTGTTGTATTGGTACACAGAAGCTGGTACCATCAAAGTACTGTCATTGGAAGAACTAGTGCTTTGTTCCAACTTTAACGAGGAATAAGAGACTGCATTAATATATTCCTTCTCACCTCCCTACGCTAAATGATCACCTGTAACCACACAAAAACACTTAAACACAATATTTTTGTTTCCATAATGTATAAGAACAAATACTGTAAAAATGTAGTACACTGGTTTATATAAATAAAAATAATTATTCAAAAAGCCATGTGTGATAATAATATAAATAAGCAAACATAAAAAACATTCTTCTTGCAGAGTAGAAATTTGTGTTTAACTTATGCAAATAAAATTAGCTGAATAAATATGTTTCAATATAAAAAAAACAAACCATATGCTGAATACATGTGTTATTATTCTAAAATACAGACTGGATGCTCAAATTAGTCATCACAAAGTGTGGAATCAATCAATCAAAACTGTATATGTAACGTGTTTAAACATTTTATATTCAAATGGAAAAAAAAATTGTATTATTTTAGGACATACATGTAATTTATTTTACACCGCTATGCAGAAGTTTACTCATTAAATAATTTTGGTGGAATATGTAATTTAGTAGGGGATCGTAGGGTATTCCGTATGCTCCTACGTGAAGAAAACAAGAGACATTATTTTATTGTGTTCATGTCTTAGGTTACCAAAATGTCTTGGTGCCACTTTCACAGTGACATGATTTTAAAATGGCCACAATTGCATTCATAAAATGGGCTGTATCTCTGATAACCTTTATCTGATTTCATTTTATTTTGTTTTATCAGATAGCTCTTTTAACACCTGTTAATTCATTTCCCCACAACACTCTTCATATACCTAACAGTTTTTCAACAAATCTTAAAAAAATGGAAATTTAAGAATTTTATCTTCAAATATTTTGTTTCTGTGGAAGAACAAAGCAAAATTGGGCAATAACTGATTTAATGAAACTAAAAGAAACATTTTTAAGCTTTAATTTTATATATTACACAAGGATATTGTTCCTTATTACTGCAGCATAATAAGCAAAATAATCTGAGAAAGTGTATGTCTGTTTAGTAACAAATGTCACACATGGTTCTTCATTTTCCTTTTTACTCTCTCTCTCTCTCTCTCTCTCTCTCTCTCTCTCTCTCTCTCTCTCTCTCTCTCTCTCTCTCTCTCTCTCTCTCTCTCTCTCTCTCTCTCTCTCTCTCTCTGGCCAATGTTTTTTATTGGCAAAAATTCTCTTACGTACTTTATTCTCTATATTATCTGAATTTGTGTTGCAGGTGAATGAGTAAACTATGATGGAGAATGTGAAGGCAGTTGCTGAGTTCAACCTGCCACCCTCTGCTAAGAGACCAGACGCTGTAATTCGGAAACAACATGGACGCTATGTTTATTGTGTCAGTTGGAGACAGCATTTCAGAACCTAAAAGTAAAGAAAGTTATGTGAAGTTGTACAACTGCATCACAGAGCGAGCAACATGGAATGATTGGAACTTCGTGGAGTTGAAAAAGTGCCTGGGTGAGTTGACAGTAACAGACTTCGAAGCAAACCATGGGAGGTGGCATCGTTCTTGCTATCAAAATGCCACACATAAAAGGCATATGGAACATGCCCACACAATATTTATGGAGCAACCTCAAAGCTCACTAAAGTGTGAACAAGAATGTAGCTTATCTCTCCCTTTACCATACACAAGAGCAAAAACTAGTGCTTTTTTGTTTACATTTTTTGTGAGAAAGGTGCAACAAATCACAATAAAATGCATTTAGTACGAACTGATAGTTCTGGAGAAAAACTTTTAAAAGCGGTAGAGCTCAGTTGATGACAGGTTACGTGTGCAGGTAGTATCTGATGACATAGGCCCCAATGATGGATATTGAGAGGTTCCTATGGAAAGTGTATGTGCCTAGCACAACTATTACTACAATTGTAGAGCTGAGGTGGTGGCTTTTTATACAAAAGCAAGTGGTAGGTGAAAATCTCCCCAAGACTAGCTGTACTGAGGGCACACTTGTAGGCAATAGAATAGCATCAGTGCAACCAACGACATCCAAGTTTACCAAATCCCACACAGTTTTGGGTGGCAGCATGAAGATGGTCAATTAGTTCCCACAACTTGCAACAATACTCCTAAGTGCAGCTGTGTCAAAACTAAATTTCAGAGTGTTTGTTGTAAGTGTTCAACAAATAGCAACCCCTGCACAGAAATATGTACGTAGTTGTGGTGGAGATAAGGACTTGAGGAAACAGCGTGAACAGTTAAACATTCATATTCGAAAGTGACAAAGATGGAGATGGTTTTTATTTAATGTGAAAACATTACAACAAAAAATATTAATGTGGGCTGTAGTACCATTTTTAAACTGTGACATTGTTGCGGCCTGGCAGGGTGCAACATGGGAGTTTGTTTGGGCAACTACCGTTACCACAGCACCCGAGTGATTTACGTCCGTGCACCGGCATTACCGTATTCAAAACACATGTGTGGCAGCACACAGAAGAGTAAGGTGGTGCCAGGGGGGAGGGTGAAGGCAGGTGGCCCCAGCCAAGTGCATGTGTACTGAGATGGTAGTCCTTCCACCCCTCCGCTGTTAAGCTGGTGAGCCTCGAGAGAGGGGTGAGGAGGGAGACAGCGGCATGCGTATCAGTGCACACAGGTGGGCATGACCAGGCGCTCACCCCTTCATTTCCTACTTCGCCCTCCCGAGCAGGTATATAAGCGGCTGTACGGCTGCGGAGCAGGACTTGTTCGTTACACTTGTGTCTAGGTGCTTACACGATGACACCGGTTTCTGCTGTTTCTGTAACCTTGATTCGGGCACGTCCCCTCTCACTACTTCCCCTTACCTCTTGGCAAAGACATCTCCCCCCCCCTCTCCTCCATGATAGCATCACATAACAGCTGTCCAACTCTTGCATCTCCTTTTCATATACGTGCTCAGTGCTCCCATTACAGCAAAATACTTTTAACTATTTAAATACTTAAAATGGATTCAACTTCATCCAAAAAGTTTTCTAAAAGGTGTCTTTTTTTTAGCTTTACTATGTTTCTTGTTTCCATGAATTTTTTGCTTATACCATAATATCTTCACTATTGTG
Organism: Medauroidea extradentata; assembly: GCA_003012365.1. Classification (NCBI taxonomy): domain Eukaryota; kingdom Metazoa; phylum Arthropoda; class Insecta; order Phasmatodea; family Phasmatidae; genus Medauroidea; species Medauroidea extradentata. The sequence goes on from PNEQ01041282.1 coordinate 22,924, forward strand.
TCTTGTTTATTCTAATAGGAATTTCTTCTATGACCAAATTTATTTTTGAAGCACTGTTCTCTTCTGCCAGATTTTCGTTTCTGTTTCTTCTGATCGTACGAATGTGTTTGCACACATAAAATTTAATTGCAGAATTGGTGCACGTGCATACAGAAGCATTAACACAACATTTACACTGATCGGAATGCAGGTCGCATACTCACTGCATGAGTTCGGTCTGCCTTATTACATAAATTTCATTACTGCTTGTGTCAACTGAATATACCATGTACTTTCATTGAACACAATCTCTTTGATCAAGAGTTTCAGAGACTTCTTATGTTTGTGACGAATTGCAGGAACTTTGCTTACACATCTATCGTAAAGTTTGTCTCTCACAAAGTGCATTAAGAGCAATGGTGCCCGACCATCTTCAATATCCAATATTTTCCTTGCTACAAAGTTTTCAGAAAAACGTATTGTCATTTTCGTCACGACATTCTCTTCCACATATTTCAACATGATCAGGTAGTAACAGCTACTATAAAGCTGGATTCGTAACCACCACTTAACGCACATGCAAACGTACGTATAGAAATAGAAACACTGAGCGTGAGTATGTACGTAAGAGTTGATCAACTTCCTACTTTATACATATGTATGCTAAGTGGTGTGAATGCAGCAAGTGCAAACGTAAGACTCAACAAAATATTAATTTATATTGAAAAATAATTTATCTTGTGGTCATTAATTACTTAATTTGCTTGGAAAAAAAAAATGTACAACCACCTATTACTGGCATTTTGTTATGGAATACACAATTTACAAGCATGTCTAGGTTAAATGGTGTAGTGAATCAAATCTGTAATACTTAACGTACGTACATTTGTCCATGCATACGTCAAATGTGGTAGTGAATCCTCCTTTCTCCTGTAATATTTTATGGAAGATAAGAAATAATACAATCCTTCTTATGTTCCAGCAAATGTCAGATAATATGGCAGTAATTTACTATGTAAATATGCAAAAAAGAAATGTAGACTATTATTTAGAGCATGAAAGGTCAGTGTATCGATATGCATCCTGGAAAGTTTAGAGCAGAGAAAACAATGAAAATAACAGACGGTCGTGCTCCATACCCCTTCACCATAATTTTTAAAATTATTTATATACAGTATTTTTATTTTTGAAGGGAGATGGTGCTTATTTTGCAGACATTTATAGTTACTGTTTCGCTATCATAAAATATATCTTTCATGGTTTTTGCACAAGGGCATTTCATAGTCAAAATTTTTTTTGTTATGGTTTTATATATATAACCAAAACCAACAAACCAAACTTCACAAACTAATTTTCACTGAAAAACAATTTGGTATCTGTATCACTTTTTATTAAGTATTTCAATCACTTCAGGTAACATACGAACAAATGCTTGTTACTCTCTTTCCTTTAACAATGTTAGCAGAAGTTTATGAGAGTCATTAATAATGATCATCTTAGACAGGTTGTGTAGTAAATTCAAAGCTGTAACGGTTTAAGACCATAAGTAAATTTTAAAATAATGTAGTTTTTGCCATAGCTCTTAAGCATTTCATTCTGGCTTCAAATTGAAATGTTATTCAAAGTTTAAAAGTTATTTTATAGTAAATAAATCAGAGTTATAAGTTGTTACTGCCAATATTATATCTTATTGTCTCCAATATTCTGTCAAACAGAATCTTCATTACAAACTATAGAGCAATAATTTTTTTTTTTTTTTTCGTTAATACAGTACTGTAATAATCTCGTACGCCCCAGGTCTGCAGTGCCCTGTGGGTGAAATATGATCTCAAGTTTGGCGGTAAAGTGACTGTACATTTTGTTGCTACCACTTGTTTTACGATGCTGTTGATGTTTCGAGGGACGTGCCAACTATCCTGCGAGTAGGAGAACAAAGGAAAATAATTTGATAATTAGGAGGGGACATAGGAGCATTTCTGGATTTAAAGGAGGGGCATTCCTTGCAACATTGAATCCCAAAAATAAAGTGGGAAATCCGTGGGTCATTCCACAAGAAAAATGAGGTTTTCAAAGTGCAAAATGGTGCTATTAGAGCATTTTTCGTACTTAAAAATGCTAAATATAGATTTAGTCTTTGAATAGTGATATTTAGTTGGGGGGGGGGGGAAGACATATTGGCCTCCCTTAGACAATTAAATAGGGGAGAATCACCTCTCTTGCCTCCCCCTGTTAATACATACCTGAACGATTTCCTTGGCATCAATTGCAGTTGCAAGTGAATGATATTCTAGACACACAGTCTGGTTTACTAGTGAATTTTGAATGTAAGAGGACAAACTTGCATATCTGATCTTTTTCAGTTTTCAGTTTCCAGTTATAAAGTTCTTTCCCATTAAGACCTAGGCTACATTTGTAATAATACGGCATCAGCATACAAACAACAGTCGCAGAAAAATAGCACAGAGTACCATGCTACACTCTTGCACTATAAGCGCCTAAAATAATGTTTGAGTGACTATTTACTGTATTAAAATACTTTATTCTCCTCTTTTGTAACTAAATAAAAACAAAATATTTATTGCTAACCTTCCTGCATGAAAGGTACTGCTACATAACTTCAAAAATATTTTAAAATATTGGTGTAGTATCCACCCAGCTTGTTTGTTAATTGGCTGAGCACGGAACACAGTGCACAGAAAAAAAAGTTAACTCCTTTTGCCCTGATCGTTTGCTGTACATATAGCGGCTGCTATCAACTAACACACGTTCAACTTCCACGCCTGATACATTTTAGGGTTTCCCTTTGTATATCTACATTGTGTTGTAATACATGGGTCTTGTGTTCCACTAAATTAATTGAGGATCTTATTTCATTACAAAGAGACAATTTTATACACTTTGCTTCTACTTGAGATCTTCCCGGGTTTGAACATGCTTTTGCAGAGCACCTTTTGTGTTAAAGTAAGTCCACATACGTAACAATCAAACTTCAAATCACTATTTTTACTGGTTTTATGAAAGTTAATACTTATACACTTACTGTAAACCTTATTAATATCCTTTGGCGTAACTCATAAAGTATAATTGTAATAAACAAGGCACAAAATTTTCCCTACCAATTTACAGTGTCACAGAGCCGTCACACTGACATTGTTCAGCAAGCAAAAATTGCCCTATACGCGGGGGCGGCGGGAGTTCCTGTTACTTGTCGGGATGTACGGGAAGTAATTGGGCAAGTTGCGAAGTATCAGACCAACCAGCGTGAAAAAATAGTGTAGTTAGGATTGTTGAACCACCTGCCCCTTCATCACGCAAGCAATACGGAGATGACGAAGGGCAGAGGAAGTGGTGAGTTCGGATGTACCTAAAGCAAGGTTACGGAAACAACCGAAGCCGGCTTCATCGTGTTAGCACCTAGACATAAGTCTCTGCTAACACCAGGTTGAGGTAACACCTCATGGGACTAACAGGATCAGCTAGGAGTGCAACTGGTCTGCGACGGTACTTAATAGTGGAAATGAGGTACGGGTGCATTGTTGCACAGTTAAGAGCTGGGAATCCCAGTGGACGGGGTAGTTTCTGGGGACTGAAGAGGACGTTGATCGGCAACAATAGAGAGCTCTCAGGAGTTTCGGGAACAGGGGCCCGTCCAGGGTCAAGCATTAAGTGCTCAGTTCCAGCAGTCAAACGAGGGAGGCATCGTGTCTGCTGGAATAAACAGAGTGATCTGGACCAGTGTTTATTATTTCACGAGTTGTAAAACCGACTTTGCCAAACACCCTTCCCTTCTCCCGAGTCCTGCCTCATACTCATTTAATTGGGACAAGTCAACTAGAGCATAGTCGGGAGGGGCATGTGTCGGATCCCCGGTGGACGACGCCCGGAGGCAATTCGTTCTGATGCTGTTGGACTACGATGGGCATGGAAGCACGTCTAGCTGGGTGCAAGGTGGTCAGGCGAGGTCCTATGCCTGACTAGCGTGGCGTGATCCCTGGACTTCCTGTGCGAGGATGCGGCTTACAGTTTGGAGGAAACAGAAGTGGTAAGCTTGCCCGGAGGACCTGGTTGGATATTGTCAGGCTATGGTGAAATGTGGAATGGAAGCACGCTTAGCCGGGTGCATAGTGGTCAACACAGGTCCCGCGCTTGCCTTGTGTGGCACGGGCCACATGCAGGGTAGCTGGATGCCCCTGTCGCAGAAGTAACCTCAAAAGGGAAATGTTATCCCCCTCTTAGAGGTGTGGGGTAAGGTCTTGCAGTATCATCCATCTCCACGTGCTTCCTAACGGACCATCCTAATGCCCCACCGACATTCCCGGAGTAGGCACTGATATAGGTTGTCTGGATAGGTCCTTTGAACAAGGCGCCTCCAGCAGGAGACCAAGGAGTACATATTAGGAGCTCTATTCTTGAGAGGAGATACATGCACCAACAGTGTCTGCGACTGCAGAGGCACCAGTGTGGCAGTACCCAAAAAAAGGGAAAAAAACCTGGTGCAAAAACATGACGTACCTATGTTACTTTATTGTAGACAATTTGACTAAACAATAATTGGAGTAAAATAGTTTATATTTCTTTAATATTTGTAATGTCATGTATATAAAATAAATGCCTAAATTGTTCAAATTGTAAATTTTTCATGACAAATGCATAGGTATCAAAAATAAATCTTAAAAAACATGGTTTGTTATATATAAAGAATGTTGTAGAGAAATTAATTAACTAGTGTTAAAAAAAACTATCTGATACAAAAAATTTAAAATCGGATAAAAGATAGCAGAGATACAGCCAATTTTATGAATGCAATTGTGACCATTTTTAAATGGCCACCATTTTGAAATGATGTCACTGTGAAAGTGGCAGCAAGGAATTTTGGTAACCCGGGACATATAGGAACACAATAAAATATGTCTCTTGCTTTCTTCATGAAGGAGCATACCAACATTAATTTTCAACCCTAAGGTCCTGGAATAATTGGGTTTGCATACAAAGTTTTGTGTTTTAATTGGGCACGGAAGCAATAAAGTTCAATGGACCATAGTGGATTAATCCAGAGGTTCCCCTTCTCTTATAAAACCACCCTTCGTAGGTTATATTTTTTGTGTGAACCCATATACTGTACTTAAAAGAATACTCTGATACAATATTGTAGAAATAATTATTGATTAGAATAAATTGATACAGTCGGCCTGAGGCACAAGGAATTTAAGGTTTTTGGAAGGGTTAAACACCAGTCCAACAATTACTCAGCTAAGGAAGAAAGCACGACAGAGCATTCAGGATTCTGCATCAGGGTGGGCCGAATAAACAAATTATTATTATTTCGAAGTTGTAACAGCGAGGAAAAGTTCTGAATTATACAGACAAAAAAATGCAACAATATTGATTAAAATCAGTTGACATCTCCCGGTCGTGCATAGGCCCGAAAGTTTGACAAAAAATGAAAAAAATCATTTTTTCTATTATTTTTTTAATTTTTGAATGAGATGTATTCATAATGTAATAGATTGTAAAATCTTCAAAAGCAGCCTAAAAACTTTGTGTTTTATTTTGGTTTAGATCAATTGATATCTTCCGGTCGCACCTAAGCCCCAAATTTGCCAAAATATTGCAAATTTCACATTTTTATGAATTTTAAGAATTTTTATTTTTGAAAATAAGAACATTGTGTTTTATTATGGTGTGGATAAATTAAGAACTTCCGGTCATGCAGTGACCCCAATGCTATAGAAAAACAGTACCTAAAAAAAGATAGGATAATGACAGGGTGATAACAGTAACCATGGGCATGGTACTTTTCGGCTTGCTATATATTTAAAAAGTTAAAATATTTAAGTTACAGTATAAAAAAAACAGAGTTCTGAATAAGTAGTCCATGTTAGTTGAACTTGTCCATTAGTACTGTTCTCTATTTTGTAGTCGAAGGTATTTTGAAGACTGATTTGCTGAAGTTGGGCATGGATGATCTGGAAAGCAGAGTGGTTCTTATAAATCCGTCTCGAGATTCAGCTCCACAAACGTTTCCTGAGGCTTCCGTGATGAGATTTACACAGTGTTAAACAGCCTGCATGTGAACTGGGAATTGCATGAAAGTAATGTTCCCAGTCAGGGATTGAGCCACTGTCGATGTGAGATTTGATCTCGTCATCACTTATTTCTGCCAACAATGGGGGAGAAGATAATTCACAGTCCATCCAGTTGATCATTTCTGAGTATTCTTGCGCATTGAAGTTGATTTTTGGTGGCATGAATGTTGTTACTGATTTCCATCTTGCATTTATCTGCCTTGCCTTCAGAATTCTTTGAAGTCCAAGCTCTCTCATGTATTTCTTGTCATCTTGAATCATGGCTAACAATAAGTGTTCTGGGAAAGTTCATTCACTTCGACCACAGGGTTGACAACATCAAGCAAAGGTTTTGGCAAATACCTGGTAGATTGTAGCTTGGTAAACAAGTTTCTGGCCATCTGTAAAGTGTTTACTTGTTTTGAAATTTGGCATGAATGATTTCGATATAAACAAAACTAGTTCTTGAAGTTCAGGTGAGGGGCTTTCTTCATTTATGTACAATCTGAGAGCTCTATTTGCTTTTGTTAACACTCTCGAACGTGATAAGTGCCCAGGATCTCATACAGCCTAATCTTCTTTACAGGTTCCTGATTTTATTGCCTTTGAAATATCAAGTAGGTATTGCTGATCTTTAGTAAGCACGTTTATCTCTGGGATCTGACAATCAATACTCTGGAAGTTAACCACCAGCAGTTTTTGGCAGTCAATTAACTTTTCACACATTGGTCCTTTAGAAGTACTCGTCCCATTGTCTTGCCATCTAGGTGTTGAAACATGTGACGGAACGGCAACTCATTGAAATGGAGGAGGCAAATTGCCCATTGCACAGGTTTCCTTAAATAAAGTTCAGCTCGGCGAACCAGACCAGTTTTCCAACCCGTACTGACAGCAGCACCATCACATCCAATGACAATTAGATTTTGAAGATAAATACCATGCTCAGACAGGTAAAAAATTACAGACTTGACAATATCTTCAGAGCTTCCAGAATATGGAATAACGTGGCCAACGTAGAGTGAGCCGGGTTCTTGAATCAGCAAATAATACTCTTCCTTAATAATTCTACGAAACCTTTGTGAATGAGCTTGCTCTATCACCAACGATTCGTCCTTTCTTCCATCAAAATTGAGACCTAACAGTGTAAGTGCATCTGATTTACTATAAAATTCAGCTTTAAAATTCAGCTTTAAAATTTTGCTTTTTCCTTCTTATTTTGTTCTTATCTATAACACGGAGGAATATGAATCAGTAAAAACGCCAAAGTTGTGCAAAGCACTTGATGCAATTGCCGCAGTGGTGCGATCGGAAACACCATAACGATTGCTTAGTATTGCAGTAGATTGTAACTAAACACTCATCTGCCAAATAAGTTAAGAAAATTTTTTTGTTCTTGATCCCTATCACTGTCCATACTAGGAAGACAACGCCCATCTTCAGTTTTGACTAAATTTAAAACAGAATGTGAGCATGAGGGTTTTGAAACATCTTTTACATATAAATGACTGACACGTAACTTCCTATCCAATACTTTGTTACGCTTGTTTGTTTCACTTGTGTCAACTGTTCCAATTTTTCCTATTTTGTGTTCTCGCAGTGAGTAAACAAATCTTAGCTCAATAGGGTTTTTTTTCACAGCTACAATCAATAGTTACTTTGCACTGGCACAAATCTGGGGTTTTATTGCAAGTGCAGTCAATAACCATAAGGCATTTGCAAGCTGCTACGTCAAAAAGAAGTGAGCACTTTTGTTTAAATCCATCAACTTTCTTTTTAAAAGAAGCTTTGTTTTGTCTTGTGTATATGATTTCATCAGGCTGTAAAACTTATCATGCAATGCAGTAATGAGCTACGTGATTCTCTTATTTGTAACTGTAGGGATAGATATAAGCTGATTACTTTGTTAGTTACTGTACTGGTAACGTGTTTAAAACTAACACTCTTATTATTAATTTGTAGTACCAAACAGTAACTTTCTTGAGAACAACACAGACTGATTCCCTTGCTCGTAGGCAGCTTGCTTGTGGCACAAATTTATGGAGTACCAAAAATGGGGCAGTTGAATACCTGTCTAGTTATTACTTTCTTTGGCACAGCCATGACGTCACTGTTTCGTTACATCACATCACTGAGTCAGCGCACAGCAATGCCATTACAAAAATGTCAAGCATTGCAGAACGAAAACAGAGAGATCAAACTAAACACTAACGCACTGCAATCACAACTGACAGACGCAGACTGACAAAACAATGGAGGGAGACAGGTGGCGTGATCCTAGGAATGTGAAGGGGTGAAGTGAAGGGGAGCGCCAAAGTAGTTCGTATCAGCCAGGCGAGTAACGTCTGGCTTGCTACCCGCCCTCTGTGCACAAAAATTTCTAAGTTGTTGCGCGACCGGAAAACATTGACTGAACTTGACAGTGTTTGTATACCTCATTATCAGTTCATGTGAAAAAATACTATGGCTATTACATTTAAATACTAATTGTTTATCAAATACCAAAAATGCGTAAAAATGTAACTGTTTCATTATTTTGGCAAATTTTGGGGCTTATGCGGGACTGGAAGATATCAACTAATCTAAACCAAATTAAAACACAATGTTTTTAGGCTCTGTTTGAAGATGTTACAACATACATATTACATTACAAAAACATCTAATTTAAAAAGTTAAAAAAATAATTGCCAAAATGAAGATTTTTTTCATATTTTGTCAAACTTTCAGGTCTATGTGCAACCGGAAGATGTCAACCGCAACCGATTTTGATATTTTTTTTGTTTATATAATTCACAACTTTTCCTCGCAATTGCAACTTCAAAATAAAAAAATAGTTTTTTCGGCCCACCCTATTTGGCATGGCAGGACCTTACAATGGCAAATACACTCTTGGCTCTCTGTTGGCCAAGAAGGACACCAGTACACTCCCAATGACACACACTACCACTGGTTCTACTTTGCGTTCACTATGCACGTAAAGATACACAATTTAATCAGATGCTAATCGACACATGTAAAACATGATAAAGTTACTTTGCTGTCTAAATCACATAATACATAATTAAATTAAAGTTCTGGAAAAAACATTTGAGATGAACACACACATATTCATTAACCAAAACTGCCAAGCTGGCCTCAACAATTAAAGTTGAAGTTCTCGCATCTGGTAACATGAACAAGACTTGAGAAAAAGCACAGGTTTCTAATGAAATTAAGGGCACCAACTATCATGTGCTTAAAATGCACAACAGTATGTTGGTAAATAAGTTCTTTTAAGAAACAATTCCACTGTGCTCATTGTACCAATGTGCAAAAAGAAAATATGTACACTTCAAATGATAACGGAAAGGTAGTTTCAAAGCGTCATGTGATTTTAAAAAAATTGTAGCCCCTGAAAATGGCTAAAAATTGTTTTTCAACCTTCAACTTCTATAGAAAAATGCAATGGACTTTGCTTAAATATTTACCACTGCACACCGTTTCATTGTCTTGCAGTAAAGGTGATACCATACCAGACGAAGCAGTCAACATCGCCTTTGGCATTATGCCTCGTTTACACAAACACTCGGCTAGTAGGCGAGTTCTTTAAGTCATACAGCACTACTGGTCATATGATACTAATTTTACGTACCCTATAAATGGTAAATGTCTGTGTCCAAACATAGCTGTGTACAAACAGGGCAAGCAAGTCTGCTACTTATGGCTACATCTCGAAACTAGAGAGAAAACGTGGTGTACCTTGTGGTAATCGATGAAGGCCATCCAGGGGCACCTCTATCGTCACACAGTTACTTGAACATAATGAGTAAAGTTCCATAAAAATATAATTTTGGAATTGATTTCATAGCATTTTGAAAATGAAATTGGCATGTAGCAACTTCGTATTTTCACTCATTTTACAAAACTTTCATTTTTAAGGCCACAGGTTTCTATTTATGCTGTTTTTGCCAGTTTAATATTTTAAATCCTGACAGGATGCAGATATCACAAAACTGTTAAATAAAAATGTTGGAAATAGTTTGTACTATGTTGCCTAATTTTTCAAACCATAAATTTATATAATTTTGGCTAATTATTGACTTAATTAAATTTTCTTAAAGTCAATAACAACCCAAAATTATGAGGCATCACCATCACATCTAGATATATTTGTAAGCTTGCCTCTCAGTAGTGAAGGAGGCCTAACCTGGTTTATCTTTCGCCCCTTCAGGACCAGTATCTAACTGTAGGAACCTGTGTTGCCAATAAGAGTGCTATCTGTGATGTGTACGTGTTGACATCTTATCTGACAAATAAATAAACGTGTGGGCAGCAAATACAAACAGCCCCACAGACTCCGTTGATAATCACTGCCCAGGACTTGCAGACAAGAGTAGCTGCCATGATTTTTTTCAATGTACGGCAACACGGCAATAAATATGTAGGCAGGAAGTTTGTTGTTTGTAGCAGGGACGTTGTGAGTGTCAGGGTGGCCAGCCTTTTATCAGCAAATGGCCTCTGCCTCCCCCTTCTCCTCTCCAGCCAACCCGGCATTCACGAATGGTAATTTTCGCCCGCTGAGTAGGTATAAAAGGGCGAGCTCTCGACAGTCTCATCACCAGTGTAGGACTCTATCTTCTGAACACAGCCTAAACACCACGCCTTCCTCTGCAGGGTTGTGGTCTGTCACTAGCCACCGAAGTCCACCCCTCCTACCTGTATCTTTACTTCACCTAGAGCAAGGAAGATCAAGGTAATTCCTAGGACCACATGCGTAGTTTCTGAACGCACCCAAGCGTAGCAGTCTCAGCCACAGTGTGGCACGCTGTTCCGGAAGTAGGAACCAGAAGCAGAAAAAGCGCGGCTCCCTGTATTAACAAGTGTATGTATCTCAGTCTTGTAGCGAACCAGTCTGTGAAACCAGTGTGTAAATTTGATAATCAGAGTGCATACTTGGATTCGGTAACTGTATACTTAAATCTGTGACTCGTGTAATATTGTAAATCAGTGACCTGCAACTTTCATGAAATAATATATTCAGTGAAATATTATCTAAGAGAGTGATATTTTAGCATGTGCAACAAAACCATTCTTGAACTGCACATATCTCCAGAGGAAGAGTCAGCTCTCGAGAAGCGTAAGTGCAAGGCCGCTCAGGAGCGCCACAAACCTGACAGAGCTATCTCTCTGAGCCAGTAATTATTGCTTCACTGATGAAAGGGTCGGGAGTAGACCCGACATTAGCTGCAGTGTGCCAGTCGTACTAGGTGTATCAGCACACTAGAGCAGTTAACCGCCATCGCGCCCAGTACCGATTTAGCCAGGCTCTTAAGGCTATCCAGCGACCGGTACCAGCACTCATTAGTCCTACAAAATCCCCCGAGAAGACTGTACTAATCCATAAGAGGATCCATCAGTTAATTAGCGAGGCGAGGTCAGAGCCCCAGCCTCCCACCTCTACAACTTCAGCAAGGAAGCAGCAGCTCCTTCGTCAACTCTTTTAGAGGCGAGTGGTTTTTAGCCTACCCCGATTTCTAAGTGTGTCTGCTTCCTCTCGTTTACACTGACAATAGGAGGGAGCTCATTGGTCCTTCATCCTAGGCACCACTCTCTCAGTCTCACAGCTCTCCTCCACCTACAGGGAGTTCACTTCTGCCAAACTAGCCAGCATAGTGATCCCTGTGGTACATGTTGTTATACCTAGTTCGGCAAACAATAAGGTAGTGCGAGAGGAGTTAAGCGAAGCCAGCAACCTTAGCTGCGTCGAGCCGGCAACAACTATAAAGACGTTTTGAAAACATTACGCTATATTGTAGAAACCATTTCCAACATTTTTATGAAACTGTTCTGCGATGTCTACTCCCTTTCAGAATTTAAAAATAAAAATTATCACAGTATCATAAATAAATAGGAACCTGTGGTCTTAAACAAATACCTCACCCTGAATTTTTGCATGCAGATTCATGTTTTTTGCAAAAAAAAAACTGTAACTTTGCATTTCAATGTACAGTAATGTGAACTATGTATCTCAGGCTATCCAGGTTGGTATTATTTTGAAATATATTTACGAATTGATTTTGAGCATGTTCATTTCAACATTTTCTTCACTCACACGAATTTATTGTCTGTGTAATTTTTTGCCCGCTGAGAAACAGACGCTTTTATTCGTGGAATCTCAATTGCACTGAAAATTACAGTCCAAGAAATATTTTCTCTATTTTTTATACTACCTATGATGAAGACACGCAATCCACTTCCTGCTTTTGACTGCAAACACAGTTCAACGGTTCATATCTCTCTCTCTCTCTCTCTGATTACACGTACTTGTGAGTATGTGTGTGAATGAGTGTGTGTGTGTGTGAGAGAGAAAACTATCTTATCCCAGGCATAATTTCCACGTGTATGTGTCTCTGCGTGTTGATGAGACACAGCAGGTGGCAATTGTTCTTAGTAAAAAAAAATGTATATGTCCACAGTCATTCAGGTAGAGCGTGCAGTTCTTGTTCCAAATAACCATGTCATCTGAGCTCAGCGAAAGCTTTATGGGATGGCCTCAGAAAAGTGTACCTAGCATCGGAAACTGTGTATTCTTACCGTCCTCTATCATTTGTGCAAGTGTCCAGACAATATACAGTACTATATTTGTGCTGTTTGGCAATACAACTCTCCCATTTGTCCACCATACACAGGAACTAGGCCCGAGCGACAGAGCAGTGGGCCTGTGAGGTGCATCGGCACGTAGCCCATACTTGATTCCTTATTATATGATAATTTAATTTTTTTTTTCTCTTCTCTCTCTTAATTAAAATTTTTTTTGTTTGTAACAATTTAATCATGCTAACTTAATCAAATGTCAGGATGCATACTGCGGGATCCAACATACTACTAATTGGGGATGCTAGTAGAGAAATTAACATTAAAAATTTATCCAAAATTTTAATGTAACTGGTGAGGCAAGTTTAAGAGTAGTAAATTCTATGGGTCAATTTCATCTTATTTATGTCGTGTTTGGAATCATTTTAATTTTGAACAACATTTCAAAGTAACTTTTTCTTATATTCTGCCTCATTTGGAGTTTGAAAATTTCAGTAGACTCTGAGCTCGTCTCCTCTGGGATGGGATTTAACCGGCAGGAAGGTCAGAGTTCAGACGCCTGGAGGCACATGCAGAGATATGCCAGATGCAGCTTAGTCAGCAGCCCATTAGGTTTTCATAGTGGGTGGTAGTGCAGGTAGTGCCATGCGTAGCAGAACTCTGAAAAGGTGATGATCCGTGACAGTTTGATAACGCAGCATATCCCCAATTAATAAAATAATTAATATTTAGCTGTTATTGTGGAATAAAATGCTTCGCAAATTTATCTGTAACTGTGTTATGTAAATTTCTTTCAATATAAATGTCAATTGACCAGTTTTTACACAAGTTGGATTCTGATGTATCACTCCACCGCTCGGCCGAGTAAGTCAGAGTGTTCGCCCGGGAGAAGTTCGTCGTAGTATGTTGGAGCTTGTAGACGGTCGCTGTGAGTTGGCCGGCTGAGTGTTTGTTAGTTGGGACGTCATGGTGGGAGTAGTAGGACGTGTGAGGCGTTAGAGAGGGGCCGTGAGGGATAGAGGGCGGATTCCCTAGTGGAAGGGAATTCTTCAAACACATTTTTGTTTTATTATATATATATATACACACACACACACAGTGGATTCTCTATCCACCATCTCTCATGGGACTGACAAAAAATTTCAATACAAGGGATTTCAATGGATGTGGTCTTAAAATGCTGTAAAAAAAATTAATTGGCCCCAGAATGTGTTCCATGGATGCAGGTATTTCAATCCATTAGGTTTCAATACATAGAGAATCCACTGTATTAGGGATGGAAAAATTAATTCACTGATTATCGATTACCCCGATTATTTAAAACACAATCGATAATCGAAAATCTACAAAAATCTTACTAAGCTGTTTTTGCAGTCATTTTAGCAAATGCTACAATTTCCGTACAAAATAACAGGATGTTTGGTACAAAGTTTACCGCAGCGCAATCACTGCGCAAGCCCGTTAGAGGGATCGGAAGCTGGCAATGGTTATGGTACCGCTAATTTAATTGATACACAGTCTTACCTCTTGAATAAACAGTTAACATACAATGGTAGCTACGATGTCCGCCGAATGCCATGTTTTCTAAGTTTGTGGTTTGTTTGTACTGTATTTATTTATTTGCGTAAACTATTTCATAGTATCATGACTGTGTTTATATTCCACAACCAATATTTTTTTTTAAATAACCAGCGTTTGTCAAAACAAAATGCAAACTTCCACAGGTTGGCCAACTTAAATTGTTTGTTGAAATCTCAATCTGTATTCTGTAAAATGCTAAATTATTGTAGCCATAACACTTTTAAAAGAAAAAACTTCCGAAAAAAACTTAAAATATTCAACAAACGCGTTTTTTTATGCGACTCCATTACTTACTACAGCTTCTGTTTCCAGCGTAACTACTTTACTTTAAAGTTAACTGTGCATCACGTGTTTACATAAAGTTTCACGTTTACGATCAACATTTTTATGTGGAAATGTCCAGTGAAGTCTGGAAATATTTTGTTATCAACGCCCGAGATTCTGGCAGCGCCATATGTCAGATGTGTAACGTTAAAATCTCATGTGGCGGTAAACCAAAAACCACATCAAACATGAAAAATCATCTGGAAAACAAACACGCAAGCTATCTTCACGAGCCAAAGAAACCACGGCTGAATTCATCTGAACCGAGCAGAGTTGAAGAAAACGAAGCAGACGATCCTTCACCACCAAGTGAGTCTTCAGAGACAACTTTGCCATCAACATCAAATTCAGATGTTGGGTCTGCTGCTAGTTGATCGCGAGGTAACTGTTCAGTGTCCCAGAGTAATACTGATAAAGAGAAATCCAGCAAGAACACCTAAGCAATATAAGATAACCTCCAATAATCAAGTTCAACCAACCTTACAAGCATTTATTGTTAAAACTGCTCCACTTAAGTCTAATGAACCTCGAGAGAAATCCATAACCCACCATATAGGATGAATGATGCGCTTGGACAATCATCCTTTTAGTCTGGTTGAAGATAGAGGATTCACAGAATTTCTTAAGTTTCTCGAGCCTAGGTATGTTTTGCCCAGCAGAAAGCATTTCTCAAATACTGTTACACCACAGATGTACCAAGAATGTAGGGACAATGTCAACAAAAAATTTGATGAGGCTGAATATGTAAATCTTACAACAGATATGTGGACGTCAACAGCAAATGACGATTATTTTAGTTTGACTGTACATTTTGTTGATTCTAATTTTGTCTTACAACACCTCAACATTGAGGTTATACCTTTTCCTGAACTATCATACAGGAAACAATTTGTGCAGTTTCATCACACAAACACTTCGAGAATGGAAGCTCCACACTAAGGTTGTTGCCATTGTAAGAGACAATGCCAGGAACATAACTTCTGGCTTAGAAACGTCCAAATTTGAGCATCTGTCGTGCCTAGCACACACATTGCAGCTTATTGTGAAGGATTGGCTAATGAACAACAAAAATGTAAACAATCTGACTGCCAATGGTCGTCGCATAGTTGGCCATTTCAAACATTCCTGTAAGGCAACGAAAGAGTTGAAGGCTGAAGACATTCTGCAAATGAAGAAACACAAACTTATTCAGGACGAACCAACACGGAATTCTTCCCTCCAAATGTTAGTGCGCTTACTTGAGCAAAAACAGTCAGTTTCTTTAGCACCAACAGTTCTGCAGTTACCTGTGAATTTGTCTTCGGCGGACTGGGCTCTGATGGCATATGTAGTAGCAATTTTAGATATTTTCAACCAAGCAACATTAGCTGTTAGTTCTCAGAGTGTGACAGCCTCAGAAGTCATACCAATCATCAACAGCACTGTTGAAGAGTTAAGAAAATAGACTCAGAGGAAAAGAGCTTGGAAGCTAACTATCTTTCCCACTGGAAGACATATTTTACATGTACAAATTACACTACAAATTAATGAAATGGAGAGAAGTTTCAATGGAAACTAAACTAATAAGACTGCAAATCACATACATGGCCTACTGGCCTGCTAACGTGCTATGCTTACAGGTCAAGCCTTCCTGCAAACCCAGAACCAAAAAAAAAATGTGATTGTACACAATGCAAGTGTCAAATGTTGATAAAAGGGAAGATGTTTGAGTGAGAAATGAAAAGGTTACAAAGCCTGCCATACTCCCTTAAAAGAAAGTCAGTAAACAGGAGTCTCAATTTTTCTATGCAATATTCTGTTTTGAAAAACAAACCAGTACATCTATGTTTATTTCTATCTCTATCTCCCCACCTCCCCACACTTCTCTTTTCCTCACATCCCTCTCTACACCAACGCATACCTACTCTCTTTCTTCACCTCTTCATCTGGTTCTCCCCTTCCCCATGTCTCTCCTCTACCAAATCATCTCAATATTTCCACATTCCAGTCTCCTCTACACATCCCTCTTGATCCCTCCCCAACCCTTCGTCACCAACCTCAACTCTCTCTTCACCACAGCATCCCACTCTCCAATTGCACATTCCTCTCTTTCCCACTTCCCATCCTTCTTTCTATTTCACTACCATCTCTCTCCCAACCACTCTCCTTTCCTCTTTCTCCCTCTCCTCTTTCCTCTCTCTCACTCCCATTTATTCTCTCCCACACATTTTCCCTCTCACCCACTTTCCATCTCTCTACACCACATCCCATCCCTCTCTCTTCAACACCCTCTCTCTTCAACACCCTCTCTCTTCCCACCATCATCTTTCATCCTTTCAAGCCTCTCTTCCCTCCCTCTTCTCTCTGTCCTCTCCTTCATCCTCTCACTCAGTCCCATTTACTCTCTCCCACACATCTTTCCTCTCACCCACTTTCCATCTCTCTACACCACATCCCATCCCTCTCTCTTCAACACCCTCTCTCTTCCCACCATCATCTTTCATCCTTTCAAGCCTCTCTTCCCTCCCTCCTCTCTCCTTCATCCTCTCTCCATTCTCTCTCTGCCTTACTCTTCTCCTCCATCCCTCTCTACCTCTGCCTCTCTCTCTATCTCACTCTTTTAATCTTCCTGACTCTATTCACCTCTCCACTCCTCTACGCATCACTACCTCCAACATCCTGTCCAACACCCTCCCCAGCCCTCTACAACCCCCCACCATCCCTCTCTATCCCTACTCATCCCTCTCTCCCTCATCATAATCTCTCTCCCACCTAACCCTCTCCCTCCCCATCCTCACTCTCCTACCTCATCCTTACTTTCCCTCCTCATCCTCTCTCTCCCTCCATACTCTTTCTCTCCTCCATTCTCTATCTCCTACCGTATCCTCACTCTCCCTCCCTAAAATCTCTCTTGATACCCACACCTGTGTAAGTGCAAAATGTCCTGGGTTTGAATCCTGGCTTAAGCATGGATATTGTGTTGTCCCTTCACCCCTAACCCACCCCCTCCCCCATGACATCTTATCTCTACCTCTCCCTCCACATCTCCCCCTCCTCATCCCACATCTCTTCCTTCCCCATCCCCTCCCCACCTCTCTCTCTTGCTTAGGACACCTGCAAACCTCCAAATTTAACCTACCAAACAATAAACCAAACAAATTTCAGTGTCAAGGCGGCTGACATACTTTACAGCCAGTGTATAACATTTTCCAAAATGTAAATGCATCTTGTCAGTCAATCAAAAACCAGTAGTGTTGTTCAACCTTGAAAGTCCCAGGAAATTAAACCTTTAGTTAGGTTCTTCATCAGGGCAAAGACAAGAGACCCAATTTAAAGCCTTAGCCTCTGGCTGTTCATGATAAAGTGAGCACTTTTGAAGAGAGTGTGGTCAAAAATAAGAATAAACAAAAAAAAAAAAAGGATTGTACTTTGATCACGTTAAAACCTACACAATATGTTTATTATTTTTAATGCTACCATAAACCAAGGTGAATTGGTCCCACTCAAAACTTATGTTTTTATGTTTATAGCCTAGTGAAGAAAATTTCAATCTCTAAGTGGATGGACAGATTCAACATTTTTAAGGACTTGGTTATTTATTTTTGGCCAAATTACCCCAATACTAATATAGAAAATTCAGTGGGTCAAAGTCAACCCTATTCATGGTATGTTTGTATCAGCAATTGCCAGAAAGAGACAAACTAGCTAAAAATAAAACAGAAAACAAGGCTTCAAATGAATTAGTTTTACTGGGAATAGCCTGTGGATATGCTGGATAGGTACGTAAGCCTTTACATCTCGTTGATAACATCATTACAGACAAAGCCAGGAGCTTGGATCGTCATAAATGAAGGGACATTGCTATGACCTGTTGTTAGTATACCATCCCAACATTCCCTACAAATGGTTTTGGAAAACCTTGGAAAACTGACATCAGGACATGTAGACCAAGAATTGAAACCTAGGACCTTATAAGTCCAGTGTGTTACCACTAAACATCATCCTCATTCTAAATGTACAGCATACTTATATAACTTTTAAATAACCAAATACGTTTAAGCTAAAGCACCCCAAATCTGTTTAAGCTGGAGCACTGACAGTCAACACTAGACTTATAAAAACAACACAGAGCAATACATAATTATCAATTCCTTCCTTCACGGACACAATGAGCCAATTCTAACATCAACTGAGCTGTTACAATCCATCATGCAATGTTCCCACATTCAGCCACATAAAAGAATCTTTCTACACATTAACACATACAATACTAAATTAAGCTGAACGACTGGCACACAATGAAACGAGAAGAATTAAAGGAAGACGTCCATACCTTCAACATGAGCTGCGTGACAGACAGCTGCTTGCCATCATCGCCTTGTCCGAAGGAGGTCATTGTGAGCTCGTATCTGCTCTGAAACTGCATAATCTTTTCCTTCCATTCTGCAATTTCCCGCACCAGTTTTGACTTCTCTTCTCCCAGACCTCTCTTTGTGACTAGCAACACGTCTTTTTGTGTTTCAATTTCCACTTGACGCTCTTTCATGGCCTATGAAACAATCATTTATACACATCTGTCACAGAAAGCTTAAATTTATTTGATGAATGTGCTCACTATCCTCAGTCATTAACTTAAACATTCCTGTCTCTCAAGTTTGGTTTTAAAAAAAAACCAACAGGAAATTATTTTGTGATTACTCGAGTATTTTTTTCTCACTACTCAGTAATGACTGATGTATGTTTGAAGCAAATGTACAACGTAAATAAACATATAACGCAAACCATATTGAGTTTATTATTTGTAGGGCTGATGCTGGTTACAGTAAGACAAACAAATTTATTTTATGAAAATATTTCTGACAAAGAAGTTCATAAAAATAGTTTTTATTTAATAAAACTTCACAATAAAGTCTGACATTTGATAGGTTTAACGAGTTAATCTTTGCAAATTATCAAGTTAATTACTGGAGATGCTACATACGACTGTTCAAATCTTTATTTTAAAAAAAATCTGTAATGATAATTGTTTACATCTCAAATTTTTAGCTTCTCCAAAAACTTACAGCATCCAGCTCAAGGCGGTAGCGTTCCAGGCTGTATACACGGTCTCCTTCACGGGCAACAGCTGTCTCTGCCTGTCGTACACGCAGTCGTAATACATTTTCCTCCACCTGGTGTGCCTGCACTGCATTCCTGCGTGCTCGTAGCTGCCGCTGGCTACCCTCCAGCACTGTGCGTAGTTCCAACAGTTTACTCTCAAGTCGTACCACCTCCTCTGAATCAGTTTTAAGTTGTGTTGTCAGTCGCCTCTCCATTTCCTGCAATGTATTTCCTCTCTCTTCAACTCAGCAAACACACCCATACAAAATTTAAGAAAATTATAGTACGACCCAGATTGTGAGGTAAAAGGTTTTGTAGATGCTATAGGTATACTATGAAATTATTTATACCCCTGTGATTGTATATCACTACATACACAACTACTAGAGTCTTAAATAGTAATGCACTCCTCACTATGGATACTGAGAATTAGACAAAAGTAATCATACTTTTAAATGAGCAGTCTGTTCTAGCATAGCTCACTTATAAGCCGAGCAAGGTGGCACAATGATTACTCATCAGACTCGTATTCAGGAGAACCTAAATTCAAGTCCCGGTTCAGGCCATCCTGATTTTGGTTCTCCATGGTTTTCGAAAATCTTAATAAAAGCCATGGCTGATTCCTCTCCCAGTTCCTGTCCTTGTGAAAAACTACGTGAAAACATTTCTAATAATCTCACTGTTGACAAGACGTAAAACCTACTTGCCTTACTTTACCTCATTTACAATGTCCATTTCATGCGTGGGCTGAGCCACTTGCAAAAGTCAATTAATAAAGCCTAAGCCAAAGTATTCAAAGACTATAAACCTGTCAAACTAAATCTATATGGGAAACAATACTCTTGCATATCACTGTATTCTTGTACGGTGTTCTATATTCCACTGTATACATTAAGCCTCCAAGAATGTGATGGTATCTCTGCAACTTCAGAAATTACTCAATTTCTGAGCATCAAGTCAGTGGATATTAACATGACTAAAAAAAATACAAAACACATAAAAATACAGTGGAATCTCACTATAACAACAACTGTAAATGGCAACAAAAACTGTCTTTATAGCGGATTGTTGTTATATCCAAATAATTTTACATGTACTACGGAGAGATGGTGCATTATAAAGCTGTTGTTATAGGACAGATAATGTTATAAACCATACTCTTTATAACGAGATTTCACGTAAATAAATCGCACTAAAAAATAAATCACAAGTATTTTTTTTTTCTTTTTCTTTCCAAAATGAGTGTACGGTATTAC
This sequence comes from Medauroidea extradentata, assembly GCA_003012365.1. Classification (NCBI taxonomy): domain Eukaryota; kingdom Metazoa; phylum Arthropoda; class Insecta; order Phasmatodea; family Phasmatidae; genus Medauroidea; species Medauroidea extradentata. Next base: position 43,778 of record PNEQ01041282.1, read on the forward strand.
ACAGTTTAACTTATCAAAAGAGAGAAATTAAGTTGTCAAAGACTTGTAAGATAAATAATGCCAGGTGGCACAAATCTAGTGATAAAACTGAGACATAGAAGGAATAGAATGGGAAACAAGACTTATAAATACGTTGACAAAATTTAATAAGTAAAAATATGGACTAGAACTATTTAATATAGAAACAAAAAAAAATGAACTATTGATATTACACCTGACAAGATACTTGAAAATTCCACTAAACTTTCAAATAATTATACCTGTCATACTTTTTTGCATAGAAAATTTTAGTCTCCGTAGTATAAAAACCAAGTACTTAAAGTATCCACATTTTTTTTTCCAATAAAAATTCACTGCTACTGAATACTAACCTCCAGGCGCGCAATCTGAGACTTGACCAAGTTAAGTGTCTGTGTTTTCACTTTCAGTGCCTCCTCCAGCTCAGTGATTTTCTTCTGGTTTGCCTCTTTGTCCTCAGCTGAATCATTGCCAGACAGACGAGCCAAGCGTGACTCCAGCTTACGGCATTCAAAGTCCTGCCATACACAGAAATATAACTGAAGTACTGCTATTAATAACTGAATACATATAAAGTAACAACCAAGTGTTTTATTTTTATCTTAAATTTTAGACACAGAAAAAACAAATTAAATTCAGATTATTCATCACGACTATGTACTTATCTACAAAGTGGTCAGTTTTAATCTGATGTCTTACTTTATATATTCATTAGGTTTCTGTTTTCAACTATAAGATAAAATTAATGGCGGAGGCAGTTTGAAGCATATTTTTGTTTGACAGTAACTCAAAACCAATAAATGCACTATCAGAACTACAAAACTCACGGTGTGCAAAGTTGGAATGACTGCGATCCACAACAGGAATTGACACTCACAACTTAACTATTATTGTTCCAAACGAAGGTAGAAATGTCAACTCTGCTGAAATACTATGTAATGATAAAACCCAGAAAAAATAAAAATTAAAGTTCCTTAAACAACAAATGTTGCAAGTATAAACCAGAATTTCTGTCTTCTTGGTGCTCTTAACATACTTAAAGATCTGTCAACAGCAGACATTGCCTCATCATAGTGAACAGCGTAATACTTAAAACACTTAAACACAGACAGACTTACATTTTAAAATGTGTACGTGAATGTCTATAAAAAAAGCAGTGTCTCAATACTCATATCTTAATATAATTTGTTCCTATTAATCTGCCATGTCCTCCAGTAGAGCCTAGGCAGCCACTCACGAGATGGTAGGTGACCTCCTTGTGTCGCTGCAGCTCCCGGCCCAGGTCACGAACGCGGTCCCCTTGTGCTGCCTTGGCCAGTTCACAACCCTTCAAGTTCACGAGCAACAGTTCACCTTCCTCCTGCAGGGCTGACAGTTCTCCTTGCGTCTTCAGTTGCAACTCCTTCAGCTTGGCTATATCCTGCTCCAGGATATGACCTGTCCGTTCCTCCACCTGACAACATACACACTCCCTTGAGGAAGAGTCACCAAAGATAATGTGGAAGAAGGCAGGCTGCATCCCATGGACACATAACACTACTGAAGAAAGCATGTTGTAGTCAGATGGTAATAGAGTAGGAGCAGAATAAAGACAAAGAAGAAAAGGGAGATGCCTTGAAACGACCACATCACTAAACTGATTAATTAATTATTTCATTCATTCATTTCCCACATGCAAAAGACTCCACCAGCAGGCCCACAGCTAGATAGTGATTTCAGAAAGGATACACAATTTCCTAGGAGGGGCTGGTTTATTGGTGGGTGAAAATGTTTTTATTGCAGGTGTGTAGGCTATTAATAAACTTACATAAGCAAGAACTATGAATTTAAAAAAAAATCTGCTTTCATGTTACAAATTATAGTTAGTACATAGACATTTTTACTGCATTACATACTGGGTCTCAGCCTTAATGTACTGTATTTAGCTTACACAGAACTTGAAATGGTTATATGTTAACTTAGTTGACCTAGCCAATATATAACCCTCTCACTTTCAATGCATGGACGCCAGTCTCTGTAGCATAGTCCGTTAGGTGCCGGTCTACAGTGCAAGTGGTCCTGGGTTCGAATCACTACTCAGACATGGCTGTTGTTTGTTCCTTCACCTTCACTGGTTCTTAATACCTCATTGGTAAAGGGCTGTAAAACCCTCTTATCTCACTTCCATGCACTGAATTTTATAACGCACTTTGATTTTCATGATTGAACAAAAATCACATTGTAATCTTGAAATGCCCTGACATATATTTATTTCCCATTATAACACTGGCTCAGATGTTAAGACTGGTAAATTCTGTTATCATAGAGGATGTTCAAGTTAGCATGTTTATAGGTTTCTGCAACAATATTTTTGTTTTTGTTGTCGTCGTATTACGTGGATACTATTTTATATGATAATTTTTACACAACTGGCAGCAATAACAATATATTTTTTTTTTATTATTATGAGTTCCATCTCCTAAAGGTATGGACCATATTGCATGTCTGCATTCTACTCATATGTTACACTTCCTCGAACCAATCACGCTATTATTTCTGTTTATCATATTGCATTCCTGGAGATATGTAGGTTTCATTTTTGGCATAGTAGTAACACATTTAGCAGTAATATCTTCTCTTGTTTTAGAGTGTACTCTGACAGTTTGTCAAACATTCCACTTAAACCAATTTTCTTCAGTTATACAGTTGCCTGGAAAGCAAATCCATTACCTAATACAAAAAAACTTCTGCTAAAAAATCAATGCACTATATACGCATTTCCAAAATATTTTCACTGACCAATGTCGAAGCAGTTGACCAATTCCAAACCTGAATCTGATTCCCCCCCCCCCCCCCAAACAACTACTGAAAAAGTTTTCTGACTAAGCAGTTCCTTTTGCTTCAAATCTGTTGAAATTCATACAAGAATAGCAAAAAAGCAGAATTTTTGCTACAGAATATTGTTGCCATTCAAACTTTTTATAATGCATGGCACTTGACTTGAAACAAAAAACAAATAAGTGTTGCTTTGTTTCAGAAATGCATTAAGCAAAAGTAGTAAATGTAAATTAGTTCAACATTTTTCTGGTGAATCAAAAACTTCCTAATTATATGTATGACTTGTGTAAGGCGACTTTTGATCAAATGCAGTAGTTCTCCAACTGGCCTGGCCCTTCTACTTCCTCTTACAAACAACCTAATCTCCATACTCTTTCTACTACACCCAAAACATGCATTCTTTATTGTTTTTACTATTAGCTCACACAAATGACTAACAACATCTGATGGTAAACACTCCTTGTCAGCATTGACCTACATGCAGCCATTACTACAGTGACTGTTTACCTAGTCTGGTTGAGTGGATAGCTAGACAGATAAAGTGACATTCCTTGTTTTGTTTCTTTAATGAAGTTCGGTTGTAAATAATGTTGACTACCAATTTTTTCTTTATTTATTAGATTCTGATAAGGAGTTACTGTGCAAGTATCAGCAAAATTAAATGTTCAAAAGATCTACGATGATTTGATAGAATATAGGTCTAGTTAGGTTTGTTACACCTTACTGCGGGTTAGGCATAGCCCAACCTGGCCCCTTTCTGGCTACGGGCCTGCCGCCAGGAATTGAACCTGGATTAGGATGGTGGGAAGCAAGTATAGTGACCACTACACCGACTTATCCTCTACCACACCACTGTTTGCACAAGGCTAGCATTCAATATTTCTATAGTTGAACCAGAGACCTCAATGCTAAATATCTAACCACTGATGTAATGCATTTCAATAAATTACTTGACACTATCTGTCCTGAGCTACGTTTTTAAGGTACAACCTCACAGAATACCCAGCATTAAAAATATTTCACATAGTTTAGGGTTCGAGGGTGAATACGTATTTACTTGTGTATAGCACGCACTTTTATTCCAAAACAACTGATAAAAATTCAGGGGTGCGTACTATACACGGAAAATAGAAAAAAAATACGTGAAAAAAGGTCAGTGGTCTGTTGAGTGGTGGGGGTGAAAGGGGGTGAGAAGGCGAAGTTAAAGCCATAAATTGACGGGTGTAAAGAGTAGGAAGCAGAGAAAAAAAAGGCCAGCGGTCGGTCGAGATAGGTGCGGGAGGAAGGGGGGGGAGTAAGAAGTGGAAGTTATACTTGTAAACCAACGGGTGTCAACTGTGGGAGGCATAGAGAGAACGTTCTCACAGCCAGGTTCCTCCATTATTATTCCTCTTCCTTTTCTTTTTCTACCCCTTTCCCCTCCTGCCTCGCTCTGTTGTAACCGTCGCTGCTAAAACCCTAAAAGTTAATTTTGACGTCTCATGATAAGCTATCCGTCCATGGGGAAAGAAAGAAAGAAAAAGGCGTCACTGTCCTCCTTTTTCCCCCTTCCCCATCCCCCACCCGGGAAAGATATTTGATGGCTCATGACCAGCTATCTTTCCATGGGAAAGGAAAGAAGAAAAAAAGAGCGTCATTCTTTTTTTCCCTTCCTCCACCCCCTCAAACACACCAGGAGAGATAAAAAATGCAAGCTTGATGCTGTAATGGCATGTTACCTTAGGGGTGATGGTATCCCAGGGGCTTGGAGAAGGAAGGGGGGACATGCTGGAAGCGGCTGGCACATCAGAGCAAGAGAGAGGGAATGTTGTTCAGGCGCACACGTGCGAGGCGAGGGCTGGCAGCAAGCGACCTTGACAGAGAGACAAGCCACCCCACCCTTCCTAGCTCGCCACCACCCTCTCTGCCTGCACACTCTTAACCAGTGTGAATGTTATCTTTCCTCTCTCTTTTACATGTTGCCAGCCAAGGTTCCTTTCTTCTCCCCTCCTTCCTTGACCATTCAATCATAGCGTCCCTCGTGCTGTTTCACCAGCTCATCCTCCCATGTTTTTTTTTACATACTAGCGAGGCACTAAAAAATTATTTTCCCTGTAACTCGTTGCAAAAATCATTGTGCGCACTATACACGAGGGCGCACTATACACGAGTATATATGTACATACTCTTCCTTTCTCTGTTGGCCAAAAGGGATGCCTAAATGCTTGGAATGAACACACACTGGCTTCAGTTGAACTCGTGGGGTTATTACACATAGCAAGATACATACAGTGAACACTCATGCAGTTCCTCTTGTGCTGACATTGTTGAATGACTTTTTAAGGGTGAGACGTGGCCTACAGTCGTTACACTAGACTTGAGACTAAACATGACAGATCTGGAAAAGCACAGGTTGGGACAAACACGGAACAAGTGTTCATAAGCAGCTATGTTAAGTTGAAATATCCTGCGTGGTAACTTACTATGCATAACTTGCAAGAAATGTGCAGATACAAGAAAAAAGTTCCAGATAATTAAGTAACAACAAACAGCACTAAAAAATCAGATGAAGCAAAGTTGAGGTCTCCCCTGCTACCAGTCCATACGATTTTCATGCAAGTAGTTTTCTGCCAGAAGTTCTTTACACAGCCCCTATCCTCAAAATAGCAACATGTAACAGATATGGCAGAAGGAGGCTACTAGCTTACTTATCACTTTTTTGACACAGGTACAAGCACTTACAGGATGGTGACTGGATTTATTTGTTTAGATATATGCCATTACGAAATAAATGACTGTCAAAAGAAAACTAAAGATAAGACAAGAGAACATAAATAAGCAGAATATGCTTTAGTCATCAGGATATATACACAACATGAAATTCCAAAACTGGAACTCGTGTTCCTGAACCCTGTGTGTCTACCTGATGATGGGAACAGATTCCAGTTCCCAAAACGTCGTCAATACTGACTGTTTGGAAAACTACTGTGTTTTGTTCCGTCTCATCATTTGTGTCATTTATTGTTTTTTCTGTTTGTGTCCGAAATCTTTGTGTTTTGTTTCGCCTCATCGTTGTGTCGTTTTTGCTGTTTTTCTGTTTGTGTTTTTGTTTTCGTCTCATCGTTGTGTCGCATATAAACTTAGGTTTATCTTTTTATATTTTATTATTTTTTTATTTTCTGTTTTGTTTCCTTGTTTTATCTGACCAGATTCCAGTTTTGGAATTTCATGTTGTGTATGTATCTTGATGACTAAAGCATAATCTGCTTATTTATGTTCTCTTGTCTTATCTTTAGTTTTCTTTTGACAGTCATTTATTTTGCAATGGCGTATGTCCAAACAAATAAATCCAGTCATGCACTCCCATTGCACAGTTCTTTCAAAGATCTTACAGATGGTACTCGTGGATAAGTAGAATGTACACTTTTTTTCACACCAAAGTGCAGTCATTACATTTTGCCGGCTATGCGATCTTCATCAGTGGGCGAGAGAAAGCACATTAAAGTCTACATACTGTCCTGTGGTGGTTGGTGAACAGTGCTCCTAGCAGCCAGAAGCCAGAGGGTATGCTAGTTGTGGTGGGACTTTTGAAAATGGCAGTTCAACTCTGTGTAACTTACTTGCTGCCTGATGAAGCTGGTTAACCAGTAAAACGTTGTACATGTGCTCCTGTGTTAAGAAATATGTAAATCCTACTAGGTGTTTATCAACTATAAGTACCGCCGTTCTTTAATACTTGTACCTCATATCTTGTGTTAAAAATGTGACATTTAAACAGATTTTCATTGAAATAAAATACAGCATTCCTAGAAACTATAAGTTCTAAGAAGTGTTAACAACTTCATATTATCTTACTGCTTACCATGGGGGCATAATGCCTAACTCACTTTTTAGGTGTTATGCCGTTAGTCACTACGCCATTAGGCATTGTGCCGTTACGCATTGCACCATTAGTTTCTGCGTTGTTAGGCAATGTGCCATTAGGCTTTGCATCGTTAGGCAAGGTGCTGTTAGGCTCTGCACCATTAGGCAGTGCACCATTAGGCTTTGTGCCATTAGGCATTGTGCTGTTACGCATTGTGCCATTAGGCATTGCGCAGTTATGCATTGCACCGTTAGGCATTGCGCCACTAGGCTTTGTGCCATTAGGCATTATGACAGTAAGCAAAATATAAATTTTTAATATAAATTATAACTTGATTTCAATGTTATATTTAAAGTATACCGTTATTTAATTATCAAAATGTGAGTCAAATTGGATATACACATACAAAAGCTTCTACAAGAGGGCAGCAAACTGCGATAAAATTATCAGGAAAGCGTCTAGTATCAGTATAGTGAAACATATGTATAGTACTAGCAGGAGTCACATGATGTCGCCACATTGACTCTGCTCTTACAACGTCAAACTTCTAGGTCACCGATCTGAAAGAAATAACGCCAACGAATGCTAGCCCGGCCGGGCTTATGAAAAACGGGAAGGAAGGGGGAGGGTGGAAGAGACAGGTGACATATTGTAAGGTACGCGGCCTTATCGACCGTAAACGATTGCAGTTGTACCAACATCGAACTGCACCGGTAAAATTTAAATGATTAAGGGTATGGGTTATTTAAAATATGTTACATACAGAAGATTACTGTTTATGTAATGGGTGTAGTCTAATCAGGGACCCTTTATTTTTGCGAAAAGATTATTCCAGCGCTAATAAATTGAGCGAGGTGATGTAATCTAAAAACATTGGGGTCACTTTCCGAAAGATCGGAGTTCGATCCCAGTCTTGCCGTTCTAATTTTAATTTTCTGCTGTTATTTTTTTAAATCACTTCCTAAAGACAAACACTGAGACAGTTTAATGCTATAGGCCTTGACCAATTTCTTCCTTGTTTACCATCAGACTGAACAAGTTTCGTCAGTAATCATCTCGCAGCCGAAGAGAGTTAGCCTGTATCTGTCTTCGAGCATAACGTAGAGGATTCATTAGGATATTTGTGCCAATGGCAAAATATACGAAGCTATAGCGTAATACATGTATCGAAATTAGTCTTTACGGCACTCGAACAGTGACCGTTAAAGGTTACTGAAATTAAGGTACAAAAAACAACAGCTTCACTTGAATTTACACTACAAATTAGCAAAAATTAAAATGTCAAGTATATGTGAAAGAAATATGTTAAAAAAACTTCGAAGCTATAGCGTAATACATGTATCGAAATTAGTCTTTACGGCACTCGAACAGTGACCGTTAAAGGTTACTGAAATTAAGGTACAAAAAACAACAGCTTCACTTGAATTTACACTACAAATTAGCAAAAATTAAAATGTCAAGTATATGTGAAAGAAATATGTTAAAAAAACTTGATTTGGCATGGAAATGGACGATAATTTGTCCAAAACAGCAAGCTACTGCATCAAAATATTATGTTGTGCCAAAATATTTTATAATGGTACATGAAAACATCTACTCATGAGTATGTTGTGCTAAATATGGCATTTTGTTTATGAAGTACCCCTAAACAGCTGAAGGCATCTAGGAATCACTCATAGCATGGCAAAGAGTACCTCTCTATGTATAAAAATTTAATTATGTTCAAAGATATATACCTAACAAGCTACGAGTACTGGTAAGTAAGATTACTGACTAGAAGTATTATTTCAGGTTTTTTGTTTCTTAAAGTGTTTATATGGGATGATAATTTATGCAGATTCGATAATTGTTACAACAGTGATTATTGAGGTTGAAAATAAATTAAAATATTTTCACATGGCCACTACAATTTAATGAAGAGGGAAAATTATTCGGTAAATGAAATACAAAAGCACAAATACAGAAATATCTATACTAACTTTCAGAATTAAAATGTAAACAAGTTCACGTCAAACAATTTTTGCCAGTAAGTTATAAGTAATACTTTCATTAAAGCCAAAATTATATGAAAGTTTTTATTCAGTGTATAACACATGACTAACATTGACGTGATAAAATTAACTATGTGAACACTGCGACGAAACTATTCCTTTGTAAACATCAATTATCTGTTTGTAGTTTAGGACCTATTTTTAATAGAATGATCCCTTAATCAGTAGCATTTATCTCTGCAATTTAAGAAATTATAGACCCTGTTATTCTGAACTACGCCATCTAACTCCATGTCTATATTCACTATGAAAAACTAAGTTCAAAAAATATATACCGCCTGAAGTCGTAAATGCTACCCAAGGGTGGTACGCATCCTTGACAATGCGACTTTAATAGAAATATTACAGAAGAATTTTGAAACATAACAGTAACGTTACGTGGGAAACCCAGTTATCTTAGTTCATTAGTTTTTTTTTTTTTAGTTATGATGCATTTGAGCTACATTATAAAAATTCTGGCTATGTTAATTCATATAGTTAATTTATTTTAAACTGAATACTGCTGGAATGCTGGCAGCAGTCTATTCTGTAAAAATTAGTTTTAAGTGGAATACTAATTAATTCCTTTCGAACGTTTCAGATGCGATGATAGTACTAGCAGACAATTACCTGTGAAGTCAGAAAATCTAGCTATATGTAGTTCACGCTTTGACATAGTTCATTTTCACAAATATTAAGTATGATAAAAAATAATAATTTGAAAATAGCGACTACAGGCCCTTTTTAAGATCATGGTGAATAGTTGAACGAACACACGCAACAACAGAAAAACACGTAACTTTTAACCAAAGATAATTAAAATTAAATATGTATGCATGTTACAACCCTGATTTGAGAAATGAATTTGGGCTTTTTATCATTGTCTGAAACAGGACCCTGACATTTCCTAAAAATAGTTCAGTGCTATCCCCTTCAACTCTGCCATATGTGAAGGATTCGTAGCTCTGAACAAGTGCTCTGTGGGACCATCAGTTAACATGCCCTTGTCATCATACACACGGGACAAATTACATGTGTGAGAGTTCCAGATCTGTTAAGGTAAATAAATTAGGAGTTTGAAATTTACTACATTCACGGATTCCTGAAAACAATGCTAAGAGTGACAATACAACACAATTTACTTCGTTAGTTTTAGTTAATAGTATGTGGATTCAAACGCTACGAAGCACAAACATATTGAAAGATTAGTTTACAGTTGCAGGGGTAGAACCCTTATTTTGTGTGTTATTTTGTATGTCAGCATCTGGTTTTACAATGCTTGCTAGCATTTGTTTAAGCATTTAAACAATTTTAGTTGATAACTAATCATAATAATTTTAAAGAATACTTAAGGACATATTAAAAATTACATGATAAAGGAAAGGCTTGTTAAACAATTACTCCCACACATATTTAAATAATTTTTTCCAGAATTTTTTTACCTGCTAAATAACATAAATAATATGTCTACAACACACCAAACTGATAATGAATATTTTAAGATTTTTTAAAAACCTTTTTACTGTCTTCGGAATGAAAGTGACAAGTTAATGTGTATCTTACATGGCAAAATAACAAAAATGCAGTGCAAAACTAATGAATAAGTCCTCACACGGATTATCTTACAAATTTGCTTCTACGTGTAAGTTCGTTCAAGATCAACCGACGTGTCTATTTTTTTTAAAGATTATTTGAAGTTATTTTTTTTTACAGAAATTCAAAAATATAAATTATTTTAGCCAACCACCCATAGTTACAGATTAAAAATACAATTTCAGTTAGTGAAATTCAACCTTAAAAAACACAGATATACCCAAACATTTCACACTCTTGTCACAACGTGCTACCGAGGACATCTCGTGGAATAGTTTGCAGTGTTCCAGCAGTCTGAAAACCTGCCACTGCTGACATCTGGTGCTAAATTTTGTAACTATCATGAGTGACACAGTCCCTCATACATCCAATGGCCTAACAATTAGGTAGAATTTTGTTGCAGCTATTTTATTTTATTAAGAGAACTCGAACTATAGACGGAAGGGAATTTAAATATATGACATAGTTAGTTGGCAAATAATATTGTTATACCTTTACATTATAACATTATTCGTACAATCATATTTTAGGCACTGCACCGTTAGGCACTACGCCATTAGGGATTGCGCCATTATGCACTACACCATTAGGCACTGCATCGTTAGGCACTGCACCGGTAGTACTTTGTTTTAGGCAGTGCGCCGTTAGGCGCTACAGTGTGTACTCTTACCATGACTAACAATATGACCTATATAATTACTAACCTTACTTTAACTTAACATTCTGCAAAATGATGATTGACTGGATTAATTAACCAAGGACTAATAAAAAAAATAGGATGAATTGATGTATGCACTAAACTGTGCAGGCTCTAACTACAACTTCCCCAAAATTATGTAAACAAAATGTATTACCAGTATTAACGGTATGTATCAGGCAAAGGAAATAAAATATTTTCATAAGCATACTCTGCAACAAATCCTTAACTTAATGTCTGCTTCACACGATAAACAATTACTGACACTCTATCTGCTGTCATACTGCTTGGGAGTTCTTTCCTCATATGGCTAAAGAGGAGTCCTTCGCAGTAAACAGTTTTGACAGAAAACTCACAGTATCATTTAATTCTTACCAAGAGCTTCTTCCTTTGAAATGTTTCTGTGCCTAGCGATTTCATAACTCACCTGAATCATCTCCTCGAGCTGTCGCACACGGTCTGCAGCTGAGGAGGAGCTGACACATGCCTCGTCCAGCTTGCGCCTCAGTTCCTCATTGAGGGCCTTTGTGTGTGAGATCTTCTCCCTCTTCCTTTCAATGGACTGCCTCAGCTGGTTGTTCATTTGTAGCTGGTCATTCAGCTGGCTCCCAGCCTGCGCGATGGACCGCTGCATCGCCTGCTCCTAAAGTCATTGCAATTCAATTAGTCGAAAATGATGCCACTAGCTGACTTATATATTGCAAACTTAAATTTCCAACCAAAACAAGACACATCAGTGCCTTGCTAAAAATCAAAACCTTAGAGGCATACAGACACAGACATGATTCTTTTAAAACTAATTGCAACAGAGGATAGGAGTTACTCAGTGTTCGCAAACAAAATATTCTAATTTCTCTTACAATATTTTTGTAAATAACATGCAGTTATTCGATCATGCAACATCTTAAGAGAACGTACTGTATGTTAGGAACTTGTAAAATAAAATATTACTAAAAGAAAATCCAAATTTTTCCATCACAGATTCAATGGCTACAGTGTCTTTACGACAACATTCTCAAGAACAGTCAAAAATGCAAAAATTGAATAAATTGGAAAAATAATATAAGGCAAAATGTTGTTGCCTCTGATTGGCTTTAAAGCTTAGAACAGATTGTCCAAAATGTTTGGTTGTACAAGCATGAGACCACAGAGCATGGTCAAACAAAAAGCAAAACAAGTATAACAATCTCCCCTCTATCTGGTGAGTGATGGCCAGTGTGAGCAAGGTATGTGCACACTTAACTCATGCACACACACATGTATACAATGTTTTTACATCTCTTATAGTTATTATAAATTGGAAATAAATTTATATCTCATTTCCCTTACATTTGCTTGAGGAGTTGACAACAAATAGTGTTGAATTCTGGCCGCACGTATAGACTGGCAACATGAAACAGGAGGAGTGATAAAAGATGGTAACTGGCTGGTTGGACTGTTAAAGGAACAATGTTAATGAGCCCCATAATAAAGCCTGTTAAATAACAACTCTGTTATTAATTACCTCTCACATGACATTAATGGCACAATCATTAGGATGCTTATGCGAGAGTTGAGGCAAACAAACTGTATACAGCCGTGGTCTGTCTCATTAACTGTTATCAGCCAAAAGTGAGTAAAATAATTATGTGAATAGCAGAGCACCAAACATAATGAAAAGTATGGCATCACCACCCTTAAACTCCCTCTGAAATGAAGTTTGAATATAATGTTTACAAGAATTAGTTGCAGTTCAAGAGGAATTTCACACTATATCTTTAGGTTAGGGGAAATAACCTGGACCTACTGTAGACAGCAAAAGTGGAATAAAAGAAAAAAAACTGTTTGGAACAAATGCAAGAATACTGCTGAAAGTTACGTGGGGAAGACGCATTAACTTGGCTGCAACATCTGGCCTAGGAGACAAACATTTTAACAACTCTAGCAAGATTACCATCACCTTTGACAATTATGCCACTTCAAAGAGCAGTACAATGTACAAAAGGCATGAAATTAATTAATGCTGCCAAAAGCATGAAGAGAGTTTTGACCACCACATAACAGAGGCAAACATGAGTTACGACAGTCAATAAAAAAGTTGTGGTTATGGCAGTCAATAAAACTGAATTCTTAGGGATCACATTATCCTTGGAATTGTGCATGTTATCAAGTAGAGATCACAATCTACAATGTACAGTGGACATAGAAGTGGTGAAATAGAACACAGAGGCTGCAAACACCAAGGGTGCAGTAGTACAAGTTATTAACCTAGAAAAGCAATAAGTGTGGTAGATTTCACAAGTTTGGTATTCGCCCTACATATAGGAATACCTGCATAATGTCAACAGAAAGGACATTAAGTCAAGCAACATGACAACGTTTGCTTTAGACCGTGGCAGAGATAAATATGGACACTGATACAACTGAAGCAGTATACTGTGTGGACCCAGACGCAAGACATTTACACTAACATGGGTTCAGACAAAGACTTCACTGCAACCCCAGTCAACTACAGGAATTTCCAGATCATTACTCTACCAGAATACAACAAACCTACTAAATATTATAGCTCCTTCTCCTAGCTCTCGCGCATACATAAAGTGGTAGGGTACATTATTCTACAAGTCTCTCAGTCTAGAAACAACACAGAGTATGTTTCACCTTGAGGCACTTGCTGTATTCCTACTATACATGTACCCTTAGGAGGATTCCACATCATGTTGCTCTAACTGTTCATAAGTCATAATCATAGTTGTCAATAACTCACCGATGTCCTACACCTATCTTCAAAAAACTGCTTTACTGAAATAATTGTTTGCCTCCCAATGATATCAATTTATTTGCAGACTCATTCAATTACTAAACCCGTACACCTCATTTTCAAATAAACATACAAAATTTCACATAATTATGCATATCTGCAACTCAGGTTCATTATTACTTAACGTGTCTCCTTGTACTATGACATCTTTCATTTCACCCCGCCAATCAGAACTAGGTTATTGTAACACAATATGTCTATGATTTGAACTTGGGGGGTCCCTCAGGGGCAGTTAAGGATCAAGGCTGAGCAAAGGTTGACAGAGAGAACATCTCATTGTGCCCGGACGCTGTGTTACAACATCCAATCACAGAATATCTGCAGAGCTGCACATGTGCACTTACGACACTGAAACCAGTTTGTACAAAAATAATTTTGCAAAAATCAAGGGTCTATAGTGATGAGTAGAAACCTGAAAAGAGAGAGGTTTTTCTTAAAAGTGGTGTTATCTTTTTTCGCCAACAAAAATTGATTTCACTCACTCAAGAACCATTTTAAACTGGCAATAAAAAAGTGTTCTTTAAATTCCAGTTTATTAATTTTATTTTTATACATCACCCAGCAGACTCAGTTGATGAGATATAGTTCACTGAATATAGGGCTTGTCAATATGGTTACAGTTATAAAATACATTAATATGATTACATGATTCTAATATATACAATACATACATTGACTGGTATAAAAATTAAAATAAAATTTTGTAGTGAAGGATATTATGATGAATGGATGAAGGTAATGAGCAGTGTTGACTATTCATTAAACAAATGTGTGTTTACTGCACTGCGTAGGTCTATACACTTTGTTAACAATGGATTGGATTTAAACACGTGTTTTTTAAGTTCTAGAAATGTAGTATACTATTGTGTTACACATTCTACTATCATTTATCTTTATCTAAGCGCTACTTTACAAAAATGTATTAGCTTACATTAGCATTCAAGGTTATGTTAACATTGTACTTAACATATTTCTTAGCATAATGTATTACTTTCAATTTCACAAATATACCTATTAAACATCATGTTTATTAGTGTTAAAAAAGTTAAAACCATTTTCCACACATACCTTCATGTGTGTGCACATGTGTGTATGCAGGCCAATTATAGCTTGACTAAGAAAATCAAAGCCAGTGATAATCAAATTACTTTAAGTTCGATAACGGCTAATTATAGCAGCAAAAAAAATTAAATTTTCTCAATTTTTAGACAACCATAAAAGTCACTAAAAAAACTCACTAGTTGCTAAAAAGAAATTTTTCTCACCCAATGCATTAAGATCTCTAGTGACGAAAGACACTAATTTCGCAACACGTTATTCCCCTGCTCTTTGAGAAGCAAAAGTGGAATTTTTTGGAATTTTTCCAAAAAATTAATCAGAAAACTCAAAATATGTTTGAATAAACAAACACAAATCACATAATGCATATCCATAAAATACTGCTACGATACATAGCAAGCTTGGTACCAGCTATCGTAATAAAACCAAATTACATGGTTGAATTGTGATGGATCTCAATACATACACAGAAGAATCCCGTAATAGCAAAACTCAGGTTATAATGATGTATTTTTGAGGAACCAACAAAAAAATCTCAATAATTTCCCAAGAAATATTATGATTTTATCAGAAGAAAACTTCAGCGACACTGTGTGAAGCGTGCTTGGTAGCTACACCAGACCCAGTTGGTCCGCCTACCTCTCTTTCCCTGTACCGTTAATCCTTCGGCCGCTGGGATGGCCCAGAAATGTTCTTCCGGCTTGAAAACTCAACCCACTACCCATCCCAAGCAAGTACGTTTCTAGCGCACCTGTAGTCATTCACGGTCATTGTGCTTTTCTTTCAACTCCAACTTTGCTTTGGCTTACTGACAACAATTTTTCGAATTTATTGGTTTGTGGACGTAACGCCATTGCTCACGTTTTGCTGATCAAACCTGTGTTAAATGACAAAGTACAAAAATGAGCAAGAAAAAACAAATATAAAACACATATAAAAAAAAGCAATCCCAGAGAAATTCTGTCAGTTTTTTCCCTTCTCTTCTTCTTCTTCTTCTAAAACAATTGTTATATTAGACAACAAAGAATTCTATCTCTAGAATTCTTTGTTGTCTTATATAACAATTATTTTGGAGAAAAAAATTTACAGAACTCTTCTGGGATTGCTTTTTTTTTCTATTTTTGTGTGTATTTTATATTTGATTTTTTTTGTTCGTTTTCATACTTTTCATTCAACACAGGTTTGATCAGCAAAACATGAGCAATGGCGTACATCCACAAACCAATAAATTTGAATTGTAAACTCCCATTGCAACAAACATTTAAAAATCAGGATAACAATTTTTACTT
>PNEQ01041282.1:60024-86753 GCA_003012365.1 Medauroidea extradentata
TAATTACCAGCGATCGATGTGGACTTGTTCTCGGTTGGGAACAGCAGAAAACCTTGTGGAAGAAAAGAAAGAAAACACATTTCTGACACCAGCCTCCCCCCCCCCCCCCCATAGCGGTGTTTTATCACGGTAAAAAACTATGCACTTTTTAAAAATCAAAGCTTAAAAAAAGTCAGATAACGAAGATGTGCACGTTTCAACATTTCTCTGAAATAATTAAACAATGTCCTCATAGAGTGTCAAGTATGTCACTTACAACATTTGTATAACAATTTCAGTTGTACTTATTTTCTTTCTGACACGTTCGGCTGACGGAAAGTTGCAGACAGCATTTTTCGCCTTGCCCTTACTCCGCTAGTTCGGCCAACTGAAAAGAAACTGCTTGTAAAATGATAATGCAGCAGTATAGTACCGTATACATGACAGTTTGTAGTCACTTTAATTTAGTTGTGCATAGGTGGGGACGTAAAGTTTATTATTGCCAGGCATAGGTAAAATACCAGTGTGTTTATCAGCGGCCGTGCAAATTTTAGTTCCAACCCAGTGACAGTGAAACGGACTTGTAAACATATGTTTCAGACAAAGAAAGTAGCTGTGCGCTTGTCCTTGAGCAAAGTGTTGGATGCTGGCAGGGGAAGGGATGAAGCCTCTGCTTGACCATTAAGGAAGGGCGAAGGATGGTCGTCAGAATGCAGACGAGGTGACGTCATGCACGGGATGCCTGCCTGTGCCACGCTCGCATCCTGTTGTCTTGGTTCATGTGCAGGCTTGAGGCTACAACTAAGCCCTCTTTTATTCTCATGTTCACACAAATCCCGCACGTTGTAACTACGAGTGTTCCTGTTTACAAAATGTAGCATTTCTATATATGCTTTGCTGAAATGTCACATTTGAGCTGACACAATGCATTTTGAAAACGCTGTGTTGGTGCCAAGGCGAACTCATTAATAAAGAGGTCTAACATGTCATGGGCCACATGTAAGCCGCGTGTGAAAATATACTTTAAATGACTGCCTGTTATTATTTGGTTTGGTGTGATAGTGTGATGCAGCTATCAAGTTAAGCTGTCAGGTTTTCCGTTCATTTTGGCAGGATCAACATAATCTTTAGGTATCGTCGAAAAGATCACATGGCAACCTGCTAAAATAAACTCATTTAATTAAAATAACATGTATTTTCTTGTTAAATAGGTTTCAACTCAATTTTATTGAAATTTTGGCCGATCTTTTGGGGTTTAGGCATCAAAATGGACCCAATTCGGTAATAACGAGAACACTGATATAGTAAGGGCTGAAACTGGAACCATAACACCTAATTACGAGACTCTACTGTATTGCTATACATCTCCATATTTTGCAATAATCTCTATATATTGCAGAATATATCAACATATTGCAATATATCAACTAACACAGTCGAAAGTAGGGCCAATAAGTCTAAAAATTGTGATTTGTTCGGGAATATGTGTAATTTGTATTTTTTCCATGAAATAATGAAATTTACGTTATTTTTTTGGGTTTGTTGCGATTGCAAACTTTTCAGCCCTCTAGTGATGAGCTCTCTAATTTCTATAAAACAGTTACAGTAATTTAGATGTACGTGAT
This sequence comes from Medauroidea extradentata, assembly GCA_003012365.1. Lineage (NCBI taxonomy): Eukaryota > Metazoa > Arthropoda > Insecta > Phasmatodea > Phasmatidae > Medauroidea > Medauroidea extradentata. Next base: position 61,629 of record PNEQ01041282.1, read on the forward strand.
TTAACTTAAAAACATTAAATAACTTAGTTAATTTAAACAGAGTACTATGCAATTGGTTGGAGCTTCCAAGACTTACAAAACAGTGATGACTAAGCAAGATAAACACACTGTAAATCAGCCTAAAAAAGACAGAGTAGAGCGACTGTAGCAGTAATACTAACCTCACTGACTAGTTGGTTAACATCTGCCTGGAGAGCAGCTAATTCCTCCCGGAGATGAGCAGCCATCCTGGCAGTCTGGCCAACCTGCATGTCTAGCTCCTTGTTGTTGTTCACCTCATTCTCGTAGAACTGTCTCTGCTCATCCCGCTCAGCCTCCTGCTCCTTTATCTGTTCCCGTAGCATGTTCATCTCCTATATGCCATCACCACACCACCTGCCTTGTAAGGTACTGACACTGTTACTCTGTACATTATTTTGAATTTTGTTGAACAAATTCAGTATTATGTAAAAACTGTGTGTGGACATTATATGATACAGTAACTTAACCCTTAAACAAATGCTGTACTTAACATTTGAAACAAACCTTTCCAGGTTTGTATATTATATATAATTTTTTTCCTGAAACTTTTTTTTAATTATGTTCTACATACTAACTTATATAATTTACAGATGCTGTTGGTGAAGCATGACCTACAAAACGGTAGATTTATACAGCAGTCTATGTTCTATGCACAATTTACATCCATACAAATACAGAACCACTATACTTATACTGCACAGTGTATTATTTGTCCCTTTTCAAAGTAAAATACAGTGTAAAAACTCTCCATTTCTCTATTGGTATTGTACTCAGATTTTAAAAAATTTTTACAAAATATTTTGAAAACCATTGTTGTAAACTAAGAATTTTTTTCTTTGAACACACCCGAACATTTACATATTTTTGATGATATATTTCTTTCACATTTAGTCCAACCACAAAAAATGTTTTAGGATAAAAATATATGTTATCACCACATTTTTACAGTCATTTATAAGACAACAATACCCTGAATACTTAAAATTTACATCCACTATTCATGTTCAAAGATTTACATTTTTCCATACAGAGTTTGTACTAATACCTTAGCAGACTCGTAAAAAAATTACATTAATTTTAAAAATTAAATACAGCGTACAAAATTTCCTTTCTTATAAAATGTAGCAAATACAGAAGCAAAGCATTGTTGCAAACACAAAAAGTTGTTTTTATTGTTCAATATTTTCACATATATACATTATTCATTTAAAACATTTGTCACAATTATTACAACCACAGAACCTGTTTACAGCTGCAAAAATATTTTAGCAGCCCTAATTTACACATTTTTATAAACAACAATACCCGGAAAATGTATAATTTACAAACACCGAACATGTTCAAATACTTACAACTTTCAATGCACAATTTGTACTGACAGTTTAGCACACACGTCAATTATTTAAAAAATAAAATATTATTGTGTACAATATTTTTTTTATATAAAATGTATAAAAAAATTTGCAAATCATTGTTGCAAAGAAATAAAATGGTTTTCATTGTTGAATATTCTCAAATCAACTAGATAACACATTTGTCAATATTTCAGTCACAAAATTTTACACATTTTATAAGAAAAATATATTTTCTATAAAAACATAGAACACGTTCTAATATTTACAGCTTTCCTTGTTCAATTTGTACTTATAATAGAGTACACAAGTATAAAAACATAATTCTGCGTATTTTCCAAAACAAAACACAGCATCTTAAAATTTATTCCTTGTAAAATGTATAAAGTATACTGCAAAGTACCGTTGTAAATCAAGAAATGGATATATCTGAGACAATTACTAAATACATACTTTTTCTGATGAGACATTTTGTCATTGTTATTTCAGTCCCAAAACTTGTTTATAACTGTAAAAGTACTTTTCCAGCATTAAGGTATCAACTGTTTGCAACATTCCCGAAATTTAATATGTTCTTTGGGTAACGGATTTACTAACACTTGTCTAGAAGTTTTTCTTTAGTGACAAATCTGAAAGCATGGTTCCAAGCCAAGTCCAACACCACAGTCCTTAGCCCTGACCCTGGTTTCCTTTCTTATATGTTTTCCATTTTCGTTCTTCTCAGCACAGCAAACTGCACACTGTCACCTCGACTCTTTTTTTATAGCAAAATGGTGGATGGCTATTCTCAGCGGGTTAGGTGTAGCACTTGGTCTTCCTCTTGGGGACTGACTGTTTGGATCTAAATATTTTTCAATACAATTTTCGATGAGCTGCAGGCGGTATTCTACAAAATCAATCTTCTTTTGGAAAGAAATTTGCAAAATATGATGTAAGAGTTCCAACCAAACAGCTTGATCTATGAAATGACGAAAAATTTTCTTACAGTATTTATATTGTTGTTTCTTAGATGAAGGATAGTACGACATTTCTTGATCTGAACGGTCGACTCCACCAATAGTGTCGTTGCAGTCGCATACTACTTTGGGTTTCACGTATTCTCCATTTCTGTTTTTTACTTACTACTTTCATCCGTCTTGTGTTTTATAAGCTCATCCGCAAGTTCTGGAAACATGTGCCAATTATCTACAGTTACACAATAACCTATGTTCAAGAACTGATCCATCAAATGCAGGACCACTTTGGTAGAAATTGGAAATTTGTCATATTTCTCATTGTAGACTGTGCTCTTTCCAGTGTATAAAAGAAAGTAGCAAATGTATCCAGAATCAGTCTCACACAAAACATAAAATTTCAATCCAAAGCGAGCTTTTCTTTTGCGTTAAACATTTTCCATCCAAGACGGCCTTTGTACAGCATCAAGCTCTCATCTAAGCTAAGAAATTCTTCTAGAACATACACTTCTATAAATCTGTTATGCAAATACTCTATTACTTAAAAAATTTCCATAACTTCAGATTGGGGTGGTTGAGTTGTTTGCAAAATGCATGAATTTCATCAGAAGAATAAACCTATTTCTAGACATGAGTTCAGGAAATATTGAAGAATGAAGCTTTTTTTGGATCAGTACCATTCTTACCGTGGCAACTTCACAATTCCTTGAAGAATGAAAATTCCTAAAAATAACCTAATCTCATTTTCAGTAGTTGGTGATCTCTCCTTTGGGGGATTTTTACTAATGAAGTGTTCTGCATATATATGTTTGTTTCCATATCAAAAATTTCAATCATTGCCTGATCACAGAATAATTCAAAATACTCCAATGGTTTGCACTTAGAAACCACATCTACAGCTACACCTGGCTTTCCAGTACAAGGGTATTTTGGTGGTGGAGGAGATATGTTCTGCAAGTTCACCTCACACCAAATTCTACACTGTTGAAGTTGTACATCTGCACTTGAAACAGAACTGTCTGATGAATAGTCATCACTATCACTTCCACTACCACAACTACCCAAGTCAACAGAAGCCATGTCTGAATTATTTCCATAGAAGCAGGGTACATAATCGCTATGTCATCAGATTTGCCATTAGTTTCATTTTTGTCCTTCAATCTTTTTCTACTACACGAAGTTATCTTACATCATAAATGCTGGGAAAAAAATCCATAAATGATGATTATATGCCCCACAAAAAAAAATGTGCAATCTGTTTTGCATTGATGAACAATGTTTTTATAATAGGCGAGGTGAAAATCCTGCAAATTTGACAGCTCACTATTGTGATACAGTATAGTATTTTTTAAAATAAAGTGGTGTAATTTTAAAAGTTGGCTGCAACCTACAACCTCACACTCACTGCTCAATATCGTAAAGTAAAATAATTTTTGGATTTATGTACCACGACATTAAGTTATAATTCACCAGTAATATTTCATCTGTAAACGTCAAAATAATAATTTTAGCACCTTTCAGAAAAATGAAAATTTACTTTTTCCAAAATGGTTACTAGCTTGTTAGTTTGTACTTTGCCATTTATGTAAAGAAACTTTCAATAGAAACTGTTCATAAATTTTTTATTGCTTTACTGACTTAAGTTTGTAACTGTGAGCTTTTGCGCCAACAATCATACGAAAATATGTAGAAGAGTATTTTAAAAAAATCATGTAACCAAATAATTATCCCAAAAACGTGTGACTTTTTGACAGCTACGATATTTTTTAAAAAAAAATATTCAATAAGCTTTTTAGGAACATCATTTAAACTTACAGAGTGAACTAGTAAAGACAAAAATAATAATAGGAGAATATAATTTCATGTGAACCTAAAGTTGAATCAAAACAGATTATTGAAAACAATGCAAATACAACTCCCAGATATGTCAACTTATTCATGGGATAAACTATATGAATTGGAATGCAGCCAGAGATTCATGTAGTGTCAGGACACATACTGTGCATCAGTAATTATTTTTCGAAGATTTTATTTTATAATTCAGCTGTAACGAAAGTCATCAATCAGACTGAAATACACTAGAAGTGTTACAATTGGTTTAGAGTTAGAAATTTTGCAAATTGACTTTTGTTAACTTTTAGTAAGAAAGGTTAATTTGTTATTAGATTACTGGTGTGCCACTGCCTGTTGAATGTTGTCAAATACAAGCTTCAAAGTGTATAAAAAGCCTAAGGAATATACAAAAATACGTAATCATTTTGGCAACCAAAACTGGATAGCATGAAAAAATTTTGTAACCAAAAGGGCCCATAGGAACATGGCCACGATAAGTTATTTGTTTCATCATTCTTTTATAAAAATATAATTTCACTCTGTTTATTTTGCATCATTGAACACTGTAAAATATATGCACAACTATTATCGCCTCACTTGTAACTAAATAGCAGAATACACACATGCCTGAAAAGTTATTGACTTCATTAGTATTTCATAAAAAATATATTATTCTGTTTATTTTATACCATAGAATACAATTGAGTAAAAATATTATTACGGCACTCGTATCTAGAAAGCAGAATGCTTACATACCTGTAAATAAAGGTGACCGGTTTTCGTACAAGTGTTTATATGTGTGTGTGTGTGTGTGTGTGTGTGTGTGTGTGTGTGTGTGTGTGTGTGTGTATATATATATACACACACACACACACACATACATACATACATACATACATACATACATACATACATACAGACACACACTACTGTATACATATTTTTTTTTTACTTAGTGTATATACAGTATATATTTTATAGCACTGAATACAACAATAATTTTGCGAAACTACAATAAACACTTAATCTAAGACACTGCATGGTGCCAGATAATTATGTCGTTAGTCCCGATATAATTCATTCTGACCCCCCTCGCCCTCCTCTCCAAAAAAATTACTTTTTTTTAAGTTAACGTAGAACAATTACTGACTTAAAATAAACATGTTTTTATTTAAATTACACTAGACCCCCGATTTAACGAACCCTGGAAAATTTGTCCAAAAAATTTAATTACTTTGGGAAAAGGTTTGAAATAATTGCTAGGCTCAACAATTTAAAATATTATTTAGAATACAGAGACCAAATGTAGGAGTTCTAACATCACTGCCCTGATTATTGCTATACTTTACAAAAAAATTGTTAAAGCTTTTAAAAAATGTGGCAGAGCACGTTGGAGTACAACGTTCGTCCTGCGAGCACCATTACGTCACACAGTTTGTCCACTCATTTCTTTATGTTTAAGCTTCGTAGATAACAAGACAGTGACAGCTAGAGCTACATGCATGTCTCACAGCCGGAGCCAGCAGATGTCCCCTTCCCAACAGTCTGGCTGTCTCATCGATAAGATAACAAACTCTCTACAGTCCCAAATCTATTTTCAGTGATGTGTAGAGTAAGGTGGGAAACCAAACAGCTGCTGCCTTTTATCTTCTGAAACCTTCGGCGTGGGAAACAACTTGCAACGTGTTTCCTGGAAACTTGTCAATCAACATCCTCACCCCCTTAGCAAAAAAAATTCCCAGCAGACATCCCTGTGTGTGTGTGAGACTGCATGAGTGTCAAGCAAAGTGAATGTAAGACAAAGAAAGAGGGGAAGTGTTACCAGAACTACCCATTAGCCCAGCCAATCTGGAAATAAATATGACTGGGCAACGGTTAAAAACAGCTTAAGTGACTCCATTTGGGCTTGTTAATGACGCCATATTTGCATTAACTCAACTCAAGTTCGGTGTTGCAAAGAAAAGTACACAAACCTTTGCGGCCTCCGAAATAAAATGTTGCGTTAATCAATTTTAGTTTCTTTTCACAAATTTATTTTTCAACAAAATCCTATGAACTTCAAGACTACATGATCGTGACAAGTCAATCTGTACTTGGTGTTTTTTTTTTTGTGACATGGATTGGTCATATCGATCATTCATGTGTGTGATTTTAATCGAAAGACGTGGATGTCAGACTATGCGCTCGTGATATGGCACTCTGATCAATGTTTTTTTTTTTTGGGACAAAGGTATATTTTTTATTGAAAGACACCTCTCTATTGATTTAGACTTACATTTGATTTCTTACTTATTTAAATATTTCTGTAAAAAGCTACGAAAATAGGACTATGTACTTACTAGCGAGGACGCATTCAGTGCACCTTCCAAATAAAATGGTACCTATTCCATAATCCCAAAATTACACTCCCCTTGTTTCCAAAAATATAAAAAACTGCAGTGCTGCAAAGTTTTGCGCTGCGAATAAAGCTCATACTTGATTTTGTGTAGCATAAATATTACATAAGACTTAATATATGGAAAAAAAAAATTTAGACTTTTTAAGTCAGGAAAGATATCCTGTAAGAACTGCAAACATCTTCACATCGCAGGAAAACAAATTGCAAACTGCATGTGACGCAACTCTTCACGTGCTATTCCTTGCACCGCTAGCCTACAAACTGATACTGTACACATGAATACAACCTTTCTTTTCCGTCGTAACATAGAATTAAATAGAAAAACCCGAACACATCTACTTACAGAGAAATCCATACAGTTGGCCCTGTCCACACACCACATATTGGCAGCTCGCCTCCCTAGTGCTCTGCTGCGCTTTCATCGACACGGCACGGCGAACTAGTTCCGCAGTTAGCATGGTCCGGGTGGGAACATGCTGAAAATATGTATCGTGAATGTTTTTGCGTGCAACATATTTTTGTTTCATACTTGGATGGGGCTTTTCTTTTGTTTACAATGATACGGAGCATTGTCGATTACCAAGACAAAAGCTGGCATTATATTTGGAAACACTTCTAATTACATTAATTTTTCGAAATTTGCAGAATTCATGTACCCATCATAGTTCCCTGTTATTGTACCAGCTTTAAAAATCAGCATGTCACCAGGAAGAAAACCTTGTTTCGAACAATTACTTACTATAATGTGTTGCCTGCAGTCATAGTCGCCCTTCTAGGGCCAGAATTTCTGAAGCACCAAATTAGGGTCAACTCACAATTCACCCACATAAAAGACACATTTTCCACAGGGTTAGCAAAAGAAAGTTTTCAGTAAATACCCATCGCAGTTAGTTTTTAAAAATGTTTAAAAAGTAAATCCGGATTTCAAGTTTTTCAGGATAATCTGTTTTTTTTAGAATAAGCCGGTTTTATTCAAAATAAGCAGGAATTTTTCTACCGTCATTTAAACTATTTTTTTATAGTTAATTTTCTTAACATTGTGATTTCTACAAAGTAAATGAATGCCCCAAGTCTTGCTGTCATATATTTCTACATATAATTTTAGCAAAGTTATATTGTCACCACTTTTCCAATCATATTATTTTGTGGAATTAACTGTTGAGCTTGAGTCTGATTTTATCTTATTTAAGTGTTGTAAACCAAAAACTAATTTGAAAATAAATTTTTGTATACATAATAAAACTCTTTCTTAACACAACCTTTTTTTCAAATAGTTACTATTTTGTTTATTCTTCTGAGAGTATAAAAAATTAATAACGTTTTAAAATCTATCAATATTTTACATGGGGATCTTTTAGGTTGATATAGTACTGGCTAGTTTTTTACTACATAAAATGACAGTTATCGAAAGTAAAATATTTGGAGCCACATAATATTTTTTTTTTACTTCCGAGATAGATTAAAATGACCCACGTACAAAAAAAAACTGTTTTTCCACATTACTCCTACTGTCCCACAAACTCAAAGAAAGATTTTCGTTATTTACATATGTATACTTTATATAAGTTACTAATTATTTAGATGGAAACTAGACAGTGAAGTACTTTGCAAAGGTGTTACCAAACTTTTGAATTATAACACAATAGCCTAAACAAATTTATTTTTGTTTAGAAACTTACTAAACTAAATAAAATCTGGGTGGGTTTATCAAGTGGGGCTTATTGAAGAAAAACACAACAAAAAACTCGTGGGCTAGGTCTACTAGTGCCAACCCTGGTTTCACAGCCTTCCTGCAGGGGCGTCGTAAACGGGGGGAACACGTCCCCCCACAAAATAATTTTGTAGTTTTTAAGATTTTTTAAGATTAAGATTTCTTTCAGTTGTATATTAAATATTTTGATGCAGAAACTCTTTAAATAGCAGCATTTTGCACGTTAAAATATAAAATTTCCCGGTGGAGGACTCCTACACACCCCTTTATTACGTAGGTTATATGTACACTTTCTCTACCAGTGACGTCCCCCCCAAAAATCAAATGCTTACGACACCGATGCTTCCTTAACTGTTTGAGCTGCGTCAGGTTCTTTGATCTCCAGGCAACATCATCATCTCTCTCAAGAAGCAACATTCTCTTGTTCGGGCACCAGTTCTATCCAATTTGATTTTTAGAAAAGGTAGTAAGTACTTTGTTAGCATCTGGAACAACTTACATTACAGTGTAGAAATCGTAGATAGTGTCTGTGAAGACACGCTTGTCAGAGTCATGTACGAACATAATTTTCCCGTTTGTTTTTGGCCTATAATAATAATATATCACAGCGCTGTTTTACTAAAAATAAAATAATCATTTGCAAAAATTAGCAATGTGTAAAACAGACTATAACCAAATATATCTACAAATATTATTTCCTTTAACTAGAACGGTTACTTCAAAATTCCAGAATATCAATTATTTTTCTGAAAATCAATCCGAGCTTCAGAGTCCATGCTTTGAGACTTAGCAAAACATGTTCACGTTAAACGAGAGGCTATGTAGAACCAATAGCATTGCAGAAGATAATTAGACCTAATGAATTAAATTAAATTACGATACAGTACATGTTACAGGCCTGTAAAACATTTAAACTCCATTTATTTGCTAAAAGCACAACTTAGAAATAATTGGTTTTAAACATCCTGCTTCTGACGAGAAACTAGTACGAGGATGAGATTTTATTTTTAATTGGTTACGGATGCACGAATGACATTTAAATGTCACTGGTTTTTAAAACTTTATTTTAACATAACACTGGGCTGTTCTAAATTGTTGGCAGGAAAAGAAATGAGTTAAGGAATGCTTCCCTTGTACCAGAATCATGTAGAATGACTATGTAAATTACAAATTTTATATCAAAACATACGTCCTTTTTTTTGCCTGGCATTGTTTGTGTTTTTCGGCTTCTCTTGTTATAATAAATGAATCAGTGAAACTTATTTCTGGCTTATGCTAGTGTATCGTGCAGCTCATTCGGTTGCTTTCGCTAGAGGTAAAGACAGACATTTGTTAACAGCTTTTGCACCATAGCACTGTATCATGCTATTAATAATTCCCTCACTCCCCTGTGAATATAATTATTAAATTGGGATGTCCAAAACCGGGCTCCACAATTCCACGCAGACTGAGTGCTGCGACTGATGTTTTTTTTTTGTTTCACAGCTGTGTAACACTAATTTATGATAACTGAAGTATGCTATTGCTTAATGTACGCAAAATTATTTTTAAACAATATTTTACTATGATCTATTGCACTCTACTTAACTTCAATTAGTTTTTTTAAATATTCATTTTTATTTTTCCAGGGTTTCTGGAAATTATATAGTTAGATCGCTGATGTCGTTAGAACCCATGTCATTAGATAGTGGGTTTACTGTACAATCACGTCACTCGTAAATAGAGCACTGTGCACAACAAGACACATTTGGCGCAGAAATTTCTACCAGTAACTCCCATGCATTCACCTGACATCTAGCGGGATTTTAAACAACTTGAGCGAATCTTTGTGACATCTAGTGAGAAACAAATTAATTAAGACATTAAAGCAGCAGAGCTAGCTTGGATGGGAAAATCACTGGATAGCAACAAAAAATACAATTGAAATACACACTTCCGCGAAAATTGCGGGAAGCGTAAATTGTACCAGTAGTTCCTGCGCGTCGAAATCGCGGGTTACCCAGTTGGAGGGTTAAGGATCAAAGCTGAGCGAAGGTTGACAGAGTGAATGAAACATTATCCCCAAACTATGAGCAGTGCCCATCATACATCCAGGGGTACTGAAGCATTTTTCGCACTCCGAAGCTAACTTGTTGAGAATACCAGCCATCCATGTAGTAACCCTATTACGGAACCAAACTGAAATAAGAGCCCAAACCTGCACTCCACGAGATGGGAAGTCATTTGGATGCTTGGGACTTTTCCCATCCCAAAAGAGTGACCAATATAGAATTATAAATCCTCAAGCACCAGGCAGAGTTCACTAACTCTTCACCTGGATGCTTTACACTCCACTCGAAGCTCGGAATACGTGTAACTGAATACGGACAGAAGTAGACCATTCACAACCACTAGCCATTGACCTACTCTCTCTCAAACCTTTCTTATCTTCTGCTCTTCTATGCCTCACCAACAGGCAGAAAGGCCAAGAGGATCCTGGTCATATGTCACAGATGTCACCTCAGCCAAAGTCAGAAACCAGCAGAGGGTTGCTAAAGCTGTTGCTCTACGTGGGGAGCAGCTCCAGAGGAAGCCAGCTGCTCAAGCAGACTTCCACTCCATCCTAAGCAGTTTCTTCCAGGTTCATAAGACTTATTTTACATCTGCTGTCACCTCCTTCACCATCACTGGGTTCAGCAAATTACTTTTGGTGCCGTCAAGTCCACCCAACCACAGGCATCCAGTTTCGAGACATTTACACCAACATAGGTTCAAACAAAGCTGTTACTTTATCCCCCAATCAACTACAAGGATCTCCAGATCAATACTCTACCAGAACCCAAAAAAGCTACTATAGCTCCTTCTCTTAGCTCTCGTACACAAAAAGTGGGAGAGTACGTTATTTCATCATGCCTCTCAGTCTATAAAATACCCTGGGTATGTTTCACCTTTAGGCACTTGCTGTATTCCCACTATCCACACAGCTTAAGGAAGGAATCCACATGTTGCTGCATTATGTTTCCTTTAGAGGTGGATTTTCATTACATAATAAAATACTCTAACAAATCCTTAAAAATAAAGACCTACACAATGAAATTACTATTTGTAATACCTAATGTGGTGCCACTCCTTCCAAGCAGATAACCGCTCGGCAACCACACTCTGTGTGCGGTCCTCAGCAGTAGGCAGAGGCTTCTTATCTCAATGAAGGGGGTGGTTCGTAGGTGGCGCGTAAATAAATTGATAAAATGACAGCAACAACGATGTTGAATTTAACACTGCCGTTTAATGCACACGAGATTACAGTACACGACCACGTGCTCAACTTGATTACAAACAAAAAGAATAAAGTCTCTGCCATACAAAAAAAAACTCTCTGCTGTTAAAAGAAGAAATAATAATAATACTACCGCCCCACTGTGCGGGGGTGCACACGGGTCCAACACTTGACTCAGCCCGAAAAACGATAACAAAACTCTCTGCGCCTCGCAGAGACGTCCGACCTCCAGCGTGCCCACGCTGATAAGGCCGAGCAACATGGCTCCCTCGCCTCCCTTCTCGTCGCCGGAAGTTACGCTTTCAACATGGCGATCTTCAGCACACAAAAAAAATGAATTTAATTCCTGCTAGAGTATCCAGACTAAAATATAACACCCAACTCGGCACACTTCTTTGTCAAATTCAATAAATATGTCAACAAAGGGTAAACTACTTACATATGAAATACCTATTTACTTTGTATCTCGCCTGCCACCACCATACAAGGTGCTCACAAACTCTCAATTACATACTTAGATCAAATTAACATGAAATGGTCTGGATACACTTCTAACATAAAAAAATATTACTTCTAAATTTTAGCAGAGGAGATACGTCCCATGATAACAGAATTACATCAGTGACACAAAATTACATAATATTACAGAAAGGAGCCCTTAATACTAAATTGAAGTTTATGTTCATGTGTAATCTGCACGGTAATAAAAAAGGGAATACAGTCCCTCAGTTCATGCATGTAATTAATTTCAGGTTTTCAATCCACCTAGCCTATACACATTCTTATTACAAATTGCCAATATAGGCCGGGTTCTCCACTTACTTGGGCGACTTTACCCTAACTTACCATCAAACACCTAGCTTAGTATGCCGGGGTCTAGGCACCTGTACAGATGCCGGGTGGACATCAATATGAGAAAAAAAGGAGAAAAAAATATATATATAAGTTTAGAAAAAATAAGGTGGGGGAGGATGGCCAAATACCTCACACTAATCACAGTTCTCAAACACCCACTGATGTCCTGTGAAAATCCTCATAATACAGCTTTACTGAAATAATGTTTGCCTCCCAATTATATGAATTAATTTACTTGCAGACTCATTCAATTACTAAAACCCTAGACCTGATTTTGAAACAAAAAATAAATAAACATAATTACCGGTATGTTTGCACAGCTTCCTACTGATAAATTTAAAAAAATGGTAATCCAATTAAGTGTAGGCACTGTTATTATGAAAGAACACAAGAAGATAACAGTGCATTATCATTCGAGCAGGAGCACTAAAATGGCAACTCTACCCAACTTCTGTTAATAAAATGTGTAAATAAAAAAATATCACAATTTGTTAATAAAATGTCCCTCTACCATCACAGTAATTTTATTGTATATTACAATAAGAGAGTTGGCTGAGTAGGAAAACACTAGATTCACATCTGGGAGGACCAAGGTTCAGGACCTAGTCAGACGATTCTGATTTCTGTTTCCCAGGGTTCATGATTTTCTGAAATCTCACTAGAAAATGCTGAGATGGTTCATTGCTACAGTGCATGACCACCTCTTTTATTGTTCCTGATTCTTTTAGTTGCTTGTTCTTGAAAATGTACTGTACTCAAAATATAATACATACAGCAGAATCTCAATTTTACTAGTCAGAGATTTTATAAGGTTATTCTCAGGTGCTGTGATGCCTAACCCCCATTTTAAGAGTACTCGATTTTACTAAACAGCAATTTTACAGGACATAGATTTTATGAAGTCAATATTGGACACCATGAGGGCCTCGTAAAATCAGGGATCAATCTATATGCCATAAAAGAATTGAAAACCAATGCTGAAGAGTCTGATATACTGCCAGACATTTTTAGAAGCTTACCATGTAAATTCAACACGAAAGTTTCACACTAAAGAATTAATTAATTTCAGAAGACCCTCGATTTAATGAAATGCCATGGGAGCCGCAAATGTTTACTCTAACTTGATGTTTCGTTAAATTAGACTTCATATTTTTCACCACCCCCCCCCCCCTTCCCCAAAAAAGTTAAATCCTCTGGCATGTTTCGTCGGAATTTAAGGTAATTTTAAAAAAGTCTGTTAGCTCAAAACAATAACAAAATGCATTTACCGTCAACAAGTAAACCACAGCCGTAAAAAGAGACATCTGAAAATAAATTCCAAAACTTCCCATGGAACGCTTGGTGAGCATGCACATGGTTAGTTAGGCTGCCTGTGCACCTTTAATGCATGAGAAGTGATTAACACCATCTAGAGTCAATCTTGTTGGCTCTCCCCCGCCCACTTTACCAACAAAATTCAAGAAATTCCAATGGAAAAAAATGCAATGAAAACTGAATTAAAAGTTTTCGAGCCAACGGTAAAATAATAATTAAATACGAGCGGCAGTGGCCATTGTAGTTTGAAGGCAACCATGCTCGTTCAACAAACTGGTTGGCCTGCTCGCTAAAATTACTTGCACTAGAGTGTTTTTTAAGCACCAAAGAAAATTAATTATTTTAGTTTAGAGTAATAAATTTGTTGTAAAAAGTCTGTATAAATAGTACAATTACGTATTTCTTATGAATTCACTGTTTTTATAACAGGACGCGACAAAAAATAATCACGCTGGACACCACTGCATTCTATCGGTAATAGAATTAATCAAGAGAGCACGCTGCTCTGCAGCACATTCTAACGGAGATGCGAAGCACTCTCTGTGAATTAGTTCCTGTGCTGTCCACCGCCGAACTGTAGTGACTGGATACCTAGATGCTCGTTCACTCACCAGGCATTAGGATGAGGATCTAGGCGCGTGCTTGTTGCGCAACTCAGCGTCGCTCGTTCAGCTGCACGTGCGTATCTCAAAGCCACTCCCGCAACCAAAGTTTTCAACGAATTTTAACGATTTTTTTTTTTTCGTTTCTCTGTGGATAGTTTAAGCTTATCTACGGAGAAAATTAGCATATACTGTGGCCAGTGGTAGTATTTTTAGTAGACTTACATTACAATTTATATTCCATTTTATCAAAGTCACGTAGTTATTTCATACATTTTTTGGAAGTTTTTGAAGGTTCCTAAAAATCCTTTCGGTAAATCAATGTTTTTGTTACATGAGTGTATGCAAAATTGAGGCTCTACTGTATAGCACTGTCAATATAACCAAACCATTCAGTAAACCAGCACAATTCCAAAAGCAGACTGCAATTTTAAAACACCTTGTTGGGTTCAGAAGCATTTTTTATACTTGATACTGGAATGTTACCTATGAATAAAACATGACCAAAGCAGGGATATGCCAATTCTAGTTTCACTCATGTAAAGAAAAAATCAATTAATTATGCTTCTCTAGTGTCACCAACATACGTACCATGAAGTTTTCAAAAATACCAAAACTTAATTAAGAGTTAGTATTTCTTTTTAGAAAGGCATATTGTGATGGAATTTTTTAATTTTAGTGGACTCCACAAAATTCCCATACCGAAATCTTTATTTTATTCACATTAGAAATTTTGATCCCATACTCACAAGACATCTTAGTACACAACTAGTCAACAGCACTGACCTGAGTGGTAGTATATATATCTTGGTCACGATGATGCAATGCTCGCACTGCATCTTCCCACTGGTCCAACAGGTCCCTACGCTCTGTATGTGCCTTGTGGAACAACTCGGCTGTACGATCCAGTGAACGACGCAACTCCAGCACCTGTTCCTCTGCATCGTCCAGCAGCCGCTCACGTGCTCTCACGTCCTCCTGTGCCCGCTGTCGCTGCAGTTCACGCTCCTGAAGCACATTCATGCCCTCCATAACTGTTTCATCACTGCACCAACTATGTCACTGTGGTTACGTGTACGACAAAACTACGAGCAAGCTGCCTGAAAGCTGCAGCAGAGGATTTGGGGTCACCTTGGCCTTGCTATCATCTTCACGGATGGCACGAAGCAGCACCAGGTTATCGTCCTCTCCAGAAGCCACAGCCTCGTCCCAGGCTACCTGAGCATCCTTGTCCCACTTGATGCTTGCCTTCAGCTTCTCCAGCTTCTCTGTATGCCGCACTATGTCTTTCTGACAACAAAAAACTGTAAGTCAGTGTATTTACAGGGAAGTATTTTCATGAGCTGAGCAGCACAAACAAAATAAAAATCCTTTATACACCACATTAAATAGTATAAGGTACAAATTATTCTCCTTACTGCGGTAGGTACAGATGCATTCAATACTGTAATTTGGTGCCGTGTTCAGCCATTATTTTACAGTGCAAAGTATGCTAGGCTAAACTTATTATTCACGACCTCTGCAACATCCCAATAATTTCATTTTTAAACAATTCTAAATTAGATCAAACTGAATGCTGCAATGTTAGACATAAAATACAAACTACAAATATTTAATCCCAACTTTTCTCATAACATACCAACTACTTTAAAATTGAGTACAGTTAATTGGTTCCAGGCAAAACTTCAAAAACTAATCAAAACATTTTTTATAACAAAACAATATTTTACACATTCTAATACTTCTGTGTTAACAACAAAAATGAAACACAAAAAAAAAACCTAACACAGCCACAGCGACCAATGGAGCAATCAACCATTGACCACTACTGGAATTTGTGTGTGATTGGTGACTGTAAAATCCTGATGGCCACAAGGGGAGATACGTACCTGCAGGGACTCGTGACACTCTCCCAGCTGAGCGTAGGCCTTGGTTATATGTCGCAGCTCCTGGTTAAGTCTGCTCTGCTCTGTGTGGGCTAGTTTGGCGAGGTGCTCCTCCGTCTGAAGCTGGCCATAGTGGGCAGTCAGCAGCCCCTGTAACTCCCTCTCCCTCATACAGCTGACTTCCTTCTAATACTGTCACGGCAGTCACATGCTCAGCAATTTACACAACCTAGCTGGTCTCCACGCAATTCCTGCCACATGTATAGTATTTAACAATTATTTCTCAACATACACATACGGTAAGCGAATTCTTGAAATTCACGTGGCTGTAAGTTAAATGAAGAATACACGCAACAAGCAATAGTTATTATGTAATTATGATATTTTCTAATGTTAAAATTTTTTTAACACACAAAATTTAATTACTACCTATTTATGACCAATAAAACAACTCAGTATTTCTCATGTTCCCAAAATCTATAATTACCCATATAACTCTGATTTCCATAAGTGTACCATGACTCAAAACTTTGATTGGATACAATCCAAAATTTTTGGGTGAGGGGCCAACAAAACCTAAAAATGTGTTAACTACTGGTTAGGGTTGTTAGTCAACACAAAAATCAATATTTATGTGTGCTTTAGATTTGCAAGCAAAATTTTCATTAAAAAGTAAAATAATTATTAATTATTATTGTGAATCCACCAAGGCTACACCTTAGCTGATATCAGATTTAAATCATTATGAGACCCATTCAAGCTTGCACTGGTTAAAAATATACAGTGGAACCCCTTTTTACACATCTCAATAGACCTGGAAATTCTTTTGTAAAAAGCAGGAATGTGCAAAAAGACGGAAATTTCTAATACAAAAGCAGCACATGGAACCGCAAAAAGTAGGTGTAAAATGAAGGAAAGTGTAAAAACAATGGGGTGTAAAAAAAAGCTTCTACTGTAAATAAGAGTAAATCTAATGAAAAATGTTACACTACTGTAAAAATGGATAAAAAAGATAAAGGTTTAACAGTTTCCTTTTTAATACTACACCACTGATTATGGTAAAATGTTTTCATGGATCAATGAAAAATTTTTCATCACTGTAAATATGGATAATAAAGCAAAGCAAGTGATAGAAGGGTCGTCTATGTTGGATTTTGACTACACACATGGCGAGTGACACGCTAGCAGTCAGTGCGGCAAACTGTGCACGGTGAACTGGAAAATAACAGTTCTTAAGCTTCTCATATTTACGAATAAGTTTTTCTTTCAAACACAGTTGGTGAAAACTGTGAATAAGGCAGGTCGACTCTACATTGACATACCCTGCATACTGGCCCTACATGGAGATTAAATCAGGCTTAAGAAAAATTCAATAAACTTTTTAAAAGACTCTTGCTAAGGCAATGTTCCCACCACAAATAACTCCATAACGGCAAAATGATAGTGTTTACAGAGTTTTTACCGCTTGATAAGGACCAACGTTTAATAACGGACAATGGCTACAACCTATTTTGTACAAGCAATCAATATCAGAATCACTCTCATTTAGTTCAATAAAAAAAATTTTCTGAATGAACATAGCTTTGACGGATATTGTCATCTGTACATGCCTTATTTTGACGTACGTCTTCCTTACATTAGTTTATAATACATACGTACAGTATTGTAACAATTTTAATATTTACATTATTTTATTACCATTTAGCAGTTAGTCCAAATTGTTACAACGAGAGGTTACATCAGCCAGCAGTGCAGTGAAGTGTTATAGGGAATGGTAAAGTGTGTACCATGCCTGCAGGCCAGTATACAGTACTCCAGATGCAGGGCTCTGCCACTTCAGGTTTTTAGCTCTGTTGTTCTGATTAATATCACAATCATTTGAACTTTGCAGATCAGCGTGCACACATCAATGTAATAGACTGAAGGCAGAGTCATATTCAGTATCAAAAATATTTTTTTTGCCAGCAAAAATGATGTGCACTTATAGTAGGCCTAGTTATAAGTTTCAATTGACTTTCATATAGTGCATAACATAATTAGAATTAATTAAATATTGCCAAACCCATCGACAGCTCCAGTCCCTCAGTTTCATATAAATGTTTGGCTACAATGATTTACATGCAATACTTACTTTTGTCTGCAACGCTTTATTTTGCACGTGGGTAGATCAGCAAAAATGATACCACCTATCGGTTACACAACTAACAACTAACGAAAACGCCCACTTAACTTGCTCATCTAATGGTGAACGTCGAGTAGGTCATACAGTCCATCTAATTATGAACATTGAGTAGGTCGAACGTGTTCCATGGGTAACTTCAACTTTTTAAAGTAATCAACACGATTGTAATGCAAAAAAATATATGATTAACAGAACCAACTTTTTATTTTAGTTATGGTACGTACATGGTTTTCCAAAATCACCCCAGGAAAATGCAAGGAAGTTTCTCACTTCAGGCCATTGCTGATTCCTTCCTGTTTCCCTGTCTATCTGGGCAATTTATTCTGTCTCTAATTGTGTTGCCGTTGACAAGACATTACAACTAATTTAAAACACCTTACACCTAGATTTACTTTGATCATCAGTTTTGTTTCCACTTGGTTTTTCGCTAAGTGCGGAATGCACACACAGGCTGCCAACCCACCTGGTTCCGCTGGTGAGTCTGCTCCACGTTCCTCAGGTGAGAGATGAGGGCCTTCACACGCTCCGTCACCTCATCCAGCCGAGCCAAGCAGCGTGTCTTCAGCTTCATCTTCTCCTCCACCTACCACAACACCACTCCACAGTCTTCCTTCACCACTCGGGCAACTGACCAGTCAGACAAGTGCCACATACTAAACTAAACCTTGGCTTATAATAAAAAATAATACACATGGTTCATCCAGAATACAAACCCAAAAGCTTGTGACGTCGAAATATGCATTTTACTAAGGTCAGCTCCAACTATCACACACAAAGCAACACTACGGCAGTTCACAAATTTGCAAAGCAGTTTAAAGCTGTTTAAATGTAAAAAAAATTGATTCCATATTTGTTTGAAATAGTGTTAGTTTTGTGGACGTTAGAAGTAACTACATTATCCTCCTACTGAAAATTTGTAGAACGCATATTACCTAACTTAAAGGCATTTCAAAGTGAAAATTTGCATGGTTACAGCCTCATTCACCAAATGAAAACTTATTTACAATGGAACAAGATATCACTGGCTATATGCTTAACATAAACTTTTTTTTTCTATTTAAAAAAATGGCTGAAAATAATGGACTTCATATTAAAAATTTGTGACATCTTTGGTACACTAAGAAATAAAAACCATTTTATGTCTACCAAATATTTCAATTATAGAAACACATCCCATGATTAAAATGAGCTTCCTTGTAATTGACACCCACCTGTGCCTCAAGCAACCATTGATGAAGTGCAAGTTGCATTTCAAAGCAGTTTTGGAAAGTCAATTAGTCATGCTTCCCATTAATCGCAGGAAGCAAAATCATTTGCTTTTTGAGATCTTACATAAATGTTTATGTATTTATGCCTACAAGTCAAATGGTCTAAGCATGCAACCAAATTACTGCCCTCTGCAGTTTGCATTCCATTCTGGTCTCCGTTGATGAAGACAATAAATACGTACCGTACCTGAAAATGCCTTTTTCAGGTGAAGCAACTTTACGTATATAATCAGACACGTTAACAGCCACATTAGGTTTTCAGGCTATAAAAAACCACACAGCCTTCCTCATAAACCAAAGCTACATGTTTGTGTGGCCTACCTAATTTTTATTAGTGTAACACCACACATTATGTGTAGATAGAAACTTAAAAGATGTTTATTTACCTGGATAGACTACCACAAATTAAAAAGTTGCACCCATCCATCATCTTCCAGCATAATGGTACACCCTCACATTAGAGTTTTAATGTTAAGAATGTTCTAAATGAAAAATTGCCTGGTTCTCCGTACCCATTAATTCACAGAGCAAAGACCAAAATTTGACTTAACACATTCTACCTTTTTAATTGCCAATAATAAGTGGAGCCTTCCTTGTGGCAAAAATCAAAGTTAGGACACAATTTGTGTGAGTACAAGGCTTGGAAAAATCTATGTGCAAGATGCCATTACCGGTACTCTAAGAATGAATGGTAAACAGTAAATACAGACCATCTCCACACAGAACAATAATCTTTGTGAGAAGGGCGTGTGTTGTTAGACCACCAATCACATCACACAATAAAGAGAAATAGGCAAATGCCAGTCTTACTACAACCCACCGTACTGGCAGATTTTTCAGGCTCAACCATTAGCAACGGGCACATTTGGCACTTGCCTCCCACCCAGGCGATATAGGTTCAATTCTTGGCTGGGTTGACCCGGATTTACGCATTTAGGAATCGTGCTGGACGTCATTGGTCGAATGGTTTCCTCAGAGATCTCCACTCCACCATTTCTCCCATTTTCCTTTCCTACGATGCTCAATATTCATCTCATGTCACCCCTCTCTAGCACTAAAGATCTAAGACCTAAATCTCTTTGTTCACTCATTTCCCTCATCAGCTCCGTCACAAGTAAGTCAGAGACCACTCCTGAATTGTATACCATATGTACTGTGTAAAGTCTGCATAGCTGAGGCACATGGGTGGTGTTATGGCAATCTTGTCAGACATATGTGTGGTTAGTGCAGCATGAACATTAAAAAGAGTTTTTCTACTAGAAAAATTGCATCAGTACCCCTCTACCTAACAGTACAGTGACTGAATGATGCACGACAGATAGGGTGCACTAACTGTTTCGTGTTCAAACACATGACGTGCATTGACCGAGTTAACATCTTTCATAAATTACTGGTACAAGTGCAAATGATACCACCATGGACGACGGCCCATAAAGCATGAACATGCAAACTACAATGATGATTGTATGGTGTTCACGACCTCAAAAATTGCCCAAAAAGCAATCACACCTGTAGGACCAAAAGGGCTTCCAGGATTCACAATAAAACCATCAAATAACTCAAGAAAATTTTTGAATGTGTGCAAGAAAAGGTATATGGAAACAGATTTTAATGGAGAGCGGAAAGACTCAGCCTGTCCCTCCTTGCGCCTGTAAACAACAATAATGGACGAAGCACAGAATCATACCCTACATCATGTAAGTGCTGCAGAGAACAACTAGTTACAAGTGCCAGCAGTTGTCAATAGGCATATGTCAATGCTCTCACTGACACTGCTGCCAGTTTCAACTACATTATTGCAACATTCATCGAAGGAGTCCAGTCTGAGCCCCAACCAGTCTGATTACAGCTGGCAACAGCTTAAAACACTTACAACACAGTCAAGTCTGAACACTATTACTTAAGTGGATGTACAAGATCAAATTTCCACCCAAACCAACTTTGTGGCTGACAGACTGTGAGACATAACTTGGAGCTGTCCTGGCTGTGCACACAGGACACACACACCGAGGTAAATGCAGGCCATGTGGACTTCGGCACCCAGGGTCAACACACCACCTAAGTTAAGACATTGGACACTCACTGCCAATAACGCATCATAAGGTCAGTCTCAACCAATTGCACCAGTGTTCCTCACGAACACTGTGGGGATATCTAGTATGTACCTGATCAAAAGAGTTTTCATTGCAGACCACTTGAAGCAAATAAGTTAATTGAACTTGCAATCTATTCTGAAACAATCAATCCCCACGCAGGTGCATTAGACGTTGCACAATGGCATGATTTAACCTACACTGTTTTAAAACAGTTTTGGCAAAGTAAGACAATGGTACCTAGACAACTTGGCATTTTTTTGTATAAATTTTAAAACTACCAACAAAATATTATTATTGTCCTGACCTGTTAAATTTTACATTTTAGCTGGCCCAGTTAATTATAAAATTTTCACATCTCTCCATCTTAAAGCAGGCTATTTACAAGTACGGATGTGCTCTAAGGACTGCTCTAAGATGGCATTCATCATTCCAGATAGCTGAAGGTTCCACTTTTGGTCCATGCCTTTCTGTTTGATAGGTGTCGCCACCACAATTCAAATAATGATCTCTACTCATAGAATATGCCAGTGCCAAGTTTGGTGATGCTGAACGATGGTGCAGTGTGAACAAAAGGGAATATTTGGGGTGGTGTGAGCCTTTAAGGGTGTTCATGGGAAAAAATCATAATTTATATTTGCATAAAACAATGTTAGCTTTGTAGATGTTACTTGCGAGTACATTTTCCTCTTACAAAAAAACATTTAGTTCAGCCAGTTATCCCATAATGACACACCAACGAGAGACATGATTCCCCTAACTTGTATTAACCCCTGTGGACCTGTATTATTCACTGCAAATGTAATTTCGCACAACCACAAGAACAACAATCAGAGGAGGGCTGCAATGTAGAACAGTATTGAAGAAACCTGAACCTCTAAATGTGGCTCAATAACCCAGGTACAATATGATTCAGACTTTCAAACCCCAGGTATAGCACTTTCCAGGCATCAGCACCATACATACATGCAGGTGGTAAAATTCTAGTACATTTGAACACAGGTTTAAAAGAATCTGATGGAACCTTCTCTTGCATGAAAAAAAAACCCTTATTGTGGCAGATGAATTTCTACCCTAAATAGTACTACATATACAGTCTCATATTCACAGGGTAAACAGCATTTTGGCAAAATTATATCTAAACCAGATTTCCAGTTTAAGTCAAATCAAACTGGCTGTCTTTAAATTTTACACTAACGTTATACTGTATGCTGAAGACTATAACATTATTTTGTGTAAAAATTATTGTTTATTTTTTAAATAGTGCCTAATTACAGAATAATAGTTAAGTTAGTAAAGGAGATGCTAGCAGAAACTAATCAATCACTTGCAGCAAAATTATACCCCTACTTATCTCAACTTAAATGTAATTAAACATAACTTATAACGTGTTTCTGTGTACCTAGGAAATAAAAACATAACTACATATTCATATTTTTACACCACAGTGTACTTATGCGATACCTCTCGTTCCAATTTCTTATTTTCTTCATTTGCTGCAGGAATATGAAACCCATCTGACCACCCTAATTCTTTTAATATTTCTACCATTAAAGCCATTCCGAAAGTTAAATTAAAGAGTTCTTTAACTGTAAAGTATTCATGTCAACATTAATAACTTGAACACAAAAGCGGTCAAATTTGTTTGATTGACATTGCCATGACAACAGCGTTCCTTAGACATAAAGAAAAATAAGGTTGAAACCATGGTTGAAACATGACGATTTTGTTGATCGCGGTCGTAGACGGTCACAATCATCTATCTAACAAGTATTTTGCTTAACATCCTTGTTGTTTGGCTGTAGTTCGTCAAATTACCGAGAATGTCGTACTTTTTGGCGCTGTTTTCCGGGCGGTCGGACTCAAACTCCATCCACTTTTTTTCGTTGTTAAATTTATAAAGTAAATAAAGATTGCTGGAGCCTTTTCTTAAATTTGTGAGCGAATAAAATATTTCATAAATTGATCAAAAATACGTTTTGATAAATTGTTTTTCTTAGCGGAAAGGAAGTGGGCGGAGTTTAGTCCGACCGCCCTAACATCAGCACCAATAAAACACAATATTCTCGGTAACTTGGTGAACTGCAGCCAAACAACAAGGGGGTCAAATATCCAGACGAGTGTCCAGACCTGTTCTTTTACGGCTGTGGCCAAAACTAACGTTTTAAAGGTGTTTCTTGTAACTACAAATTGTCTTGTAACTACAAATTGTGTGCTGCTCGCTCGTTCATGTACAAGAATGTATGAAAAGAAGTAAATTTGTCATAGTTATGTTCTAAACTGTGGTTAAAGCAAAATGTTCGCTATTATAATTTTAAGTGAATAATATTTTTAATTCCACGTAAGATTTGTTACTCATGTGACACGGTACTTGTGAGTGCATTGGCTGATACATGTGTGGCTTGGTTGTTAAGTGAGTCGTAAATCGTTATCATATATTTACATCATTCACGTAGCATTGTGTGCTGCATCCTGTCAAAATCTTTCCGAGCCATCATTGTGTTGTGTACTCACTACTACTGACTTTTTACCCACCCTTATATTGCCGCCTAGGCTAGGGACCTCCAGCGTAC
Source organism: Medauroidea extradentata (assembly GCA_003012365.1). NCBI lineage: Eukaryota > Metazoa > Arthropoda > Insecta > Phasmatodea > Phasmatidae > Medauroidea > Medauroidea extradentata. The sequence continues at coordinate 85,926 of PNEQ01041282.1, forward strand.
GTCACGCGCCCTGAGTTTCTGCTCTACCAAGTTGGGTCGGTTCATGACCAGGTGGCGCCCATTAACCACCCGCATAACCCAACTAGCCGACGACATAGTCAGTTTCATAAGTTCTACACAGGCAGACATTGACATACAGTCTAGAATTCGCCTGTGTCATGGACCAATCAAAAGTCACTTTCATCCCAGACCACATCACCTGCTATTTTCACGACTTTATTTAACTTTTAATTATTGAGTATCTCATTTATATTTAAAAATTACATTCAAAATCATTATCCAGTGTGTTAAAATTAATATTTAAGTACATTTAACTGAATTATGTTTTTCATGCAAGGAGCCCATTTTACTCAGGTTAGAAAGATCAATGTAAAAAGTTTGGAACAGGTATATTCCTATCAGTAGCATTGGTCACATGACTGAACATACTCAGTTATTGGCAGCTTAACAAGCAGTCGTAAAGAGGCTGCCTTTTAAAAAAATGTAACAAAATCTGTAGCAGCAGTAATTTCAGTCGGCGATCGGGCAGACCAATGTTATTAGATCAGGTTAATACATTGCAGAACATAATTTTTGAGCTAGTGTATTATACGCATGTAGCATTAAAATTGTGTATTAGTAATAATGACTTCCCTGCTGGAAATGTAACTGGCTACTCACAGTCAATTTTGTACAAAACGACTGTTTTTCCACAGTTATTTCAGAAAATGACTGCAAAATTGCAGCTATACTGCTATTCCAAAGTTGACAACTTAGTTTTCACAGTCACATAGCTGTAATATTGAAGCTGATAACTATTAAATAACTGTTACCCTACCTGTGGCATTA
>PNEQ01041283.1:0-11481 GCA_003012365.1 Medauroidea extradentata
TTATAAAATATTTCTGTGTTTAAAATAAATTTCTAAAAGTACCAAAAAAATTTAAATTTTGAAATTTTTTATTTAACATAAACATTTTTTGTAACGGGTTTTAAATGCTACAGGCCATAGACAGTAACGCGTAGTTTTGATATGATTTTTTTCATTTCATTATGTTAACTGGTTTTCAAGTTTTGTATGAAGTAAAAATTCGCAAATTTTGACTTTGAAGTGCCATTACGGGAAAACTAGATGTGCTAATTTTTTTCCGTTAGAGGTATATGTACTCTCAAGTAATGTGTACAAAACTAACACTATTTCATACAAATAAAATATTATGTTTTTTCCCCACTTGAACAACCTTAATATAGATATCTAGCCCACGGTTGTAGACGGCAGTGATCCAGCACTGAAATGGATAGATATACGCCATATCTCGGCTGACCACGATCGACTATACTCTTTGCAGGGATCTTTGGAGTAACAAGATACATAAAATTACAAATAAAAAAAAAAACCTATTCACAAGATACCAAATTTCGAATCGATCAAATCAGTATAAGTTGCTTACATTCCTACAACAACTATAAAAGAGCTGATGATTTTGAAACGGCAGAACAAATATCCCTCATTCATAGCTAAGAACACTCTCAATCAAGTCACATTTCGAACAAAAAAAATCAAAATCGGTTTATCCGTTCAGGAGCTACATTGCCACAGACACACAGATACCCTCCTCGTAAACTTATAACAGACCTCTTTTAGTACCGGGGGTTAAAAATAAATAATATCCTTAATATATTCTAAGTGTTGTGATGTCTCAAATCACTACTGCGAATAACGTACCTACATTTTACCACTTACATTAACTAGTTAAAAGAACACTACTCATATGACATTATGGCGAATGTTTCTACAGAAACATCTGATCCTCGGCGCGATGCTCATCTTGTGACTTCACCGAGTAAGTCGTATATTTAATCAACACGCATTTTTCTCACACGTATGCTTTACATGTATGTTTTAAGAACATTTGCCGTGATAGTAGCAATGAACTATTTCCCTAAAGAAAACCTATCCCTATACACCAGCTACCGCCTTGTTACCCTTGTCAGATACATTCGTGCAAGAATTCTTACTGAAATACCTACAATCAAAGCTTATTTACTCGAAGCATTTGTATACTGTCAAAAGCTAGTATGGTTACCATTGATTATATAGTGGCGATGTGTGAATATATATAGATTTTTCTCAATTAGTTTGCAGTTTTATTTATAATTTACTTTAAATGAAACTTATTGATCACACGCACATGTAAATATTTTTTTAATTTAAATTATGTTAGAGTACTATGATAAAATTCCGAGGAAATACATCACAGAAGATTTTTATTTTAGACTAGCGGTCCCTTTGCGGCTTCGCCCGCGTGTACTATAGAAAACAGTAACAACTTTTAGTTATGTGTTAATTGATGGTGATACTAGTATATTCTATATTATACTATATTCACTGTTTTATCTTTAAAACATCAAATACAAACAGATTTGTCCAGTACACTGCGCTAAGCGTACTTTAATTGCAGAACTTAATTTTTAATTCATCTTTATTTCTCTATAAAACAGCTGCCCGGCTGCGGCTTCCACCGCAAAACAGCTGCCCGGCATTTAACAGCCATTACTAGAGCCACGATTTTATGGCGAAAATATTTTTGCAACATTTGGTTTCGATGCGTCATGTGCACACCTGCAGCTCTGCTACATCGTCTGTTATTGGATGATTTTACACTCACTGGCCTTGGCAAATTATAGACGTACAGATTCACAATAATCTTATTCTGATTGGTGCAGTCAAATGAGAAACGTGTCTGAACATAGACACGCTGCCAATAACCTTGAAACAGAACTGCCGATGTGCACGTGAGTCACTGAAACAAAGTGGGGCAAAAATATTTTCGCGACAAAATCGTGGCCCTAGCCATTACTATTGCGGTTGTCAGCGAGTGTTGAGTGTTTTCCTCGCTTTTTTTCTTTTTTTCCCCGCGGTCGCAAATTAGATAAAAACAATCCTTGATGCGGATTATATATCATGCTAAAATTTCAGCTCGATCGGTGCAGAACTTTTTGAGTTTTTGAAGCGTGCACAAACTAACATAACATTTATATATATATATATATATATATATATATATATATATATATATATATATATATATATATATATATATATATATATTTATCTCCCTGGAAAATTACTTTTTTTAAGCATAACAATCCACTCGTTAGACTTCAACTAATTTATGCTGTTGCTATGTTAACAAATACTCATATCAACCTCATTCGTAATACTTGATTGTGATTCCTATTCCTCAACCAAACATTCTGAACTGAAAATCAAGAGTCAGTAAATTATACTGCAGCGACGACTGCGGTATGTTTCTATTTCTCCAGCGAATAATGATTATGGTAATGGCATTTACTGGTTGCTGCGATACGCGAGAATGTAGAACACAGAAGTTAGCCGACTCCGCAGCGAATGAGCAAGTTAGCATTTCTAGTTCAGACTGAGAATGAAGTATTGAGTTTCGTGGTAAAAGGATTACCAACGTCCCCACTTGACAGGCGACCCAGAAGTGTCACACTTCATAGTGAAGGAGGTCACCATATAAATGTGGAAGATGACATTTTTGTTTGCGTGAAAACTTATATTCTAGAGCCGGCTGACATTACCAGAATATATATTATTATTATTAGCCTCAGACATTAAGACGGGCATTGAGATAATTAACATTTTTGCGTTCGCGATTCAAGATCTATCATCTTTAAATAAATAAAAAAATTAATGTAGTTAAAAAAACATTTGGAAATTTAGTTCGCGAAGAAATTCGTAGGAAAACAACAATTGTTGTTATTGTAAAAATACAAAGTATATTTGTATAACATTGCAAGGTATAACGTAGTATAATTTGTCCTTGCAATGGAAAAATATTAAAATTTTTTTAATTTTATCAGTTAAACGAATAATATAACATGTAATTATTTTGAGTAAAAAGTTGTCAACGCATCAATGATTAATCGTGCTTTCTCCTAGGGCCGTAGCCATGATTGTGTTTTTGCAGGAAGGGGGAGGGAATGTCCTAAATCTGTTATATAACAACACCAATCCCTCGAATAAAGCTGGGGGTTCTAAGATAAACTCCTGGAAAAATTTTAATTATGAGGTACAAAATGTAGCTATTCAAACAGTTTCCGTACTGTAAGAAGGGGGAGGGGGGTTATAAACCCCATGTGCCCCTCTGGCTCCGTACCTGAGCCTCCGCATTGTTAAAGCGCAATCTACAACTAGACAAACTTAACTTCTTATTGGGCTAATCCTTTCTCATAATTTTCACTGATAGCATCTACGTAATCTGCATGTAAGCACTAGCGGATGACACGTGAAAGTTTTACATTTGGAGGTGATTAAAGCCGTTAAAACAATCGTACATCTGGAACAACCGCGAAAACAGTTCGTCACAACATGTCTGGCGCTGCGCAGTCATAAGTAAGGTTAATTGTACTACAGGTTGGAAATAAATTGTATCCTTTTATGGATAGTTTGACACAGGGAAAAATCCGAGGCTATAATAAAATTAAATTTATGTAGGGTTGGTAAAGACAGGAGTCATATAATTAGATTTAAAAAAAAAAACAGTTTCGGCTTTGAAATGATCAAATCGTGTGACGTAAAAGTCAGGAAAGCTCTGTGATTGGTCGGTTGACACCTCTTAATGATACCAGCGCCCAAGCGGCAGAAATTTTCCCCGTGCCAAACTTTCAACATCAATTTTTCTAACATGCAGTTGTGTTAAACTTATCATCAGTCACTCGGCACTTGGCAGGTCTGAAGAAATATTTTTGGTCGGATATATAGCTTGTTTATTTAAATGAAGTTATGGGCCAATGTGTACGTCATATGTATCAATTCTGGTCGCAAACATGGATGAATATGAAAACTGTAAATGGTTGCCGCAAAATATTTTTAGGTGAACAATATTATAATAATTAAATTATTAAATGTCGTATTTCGTATTAATTTTCTGTATGCGTTTTATATACAACTAATACCGGTTAGAAAGCACTGAGATACAGCATCCAAAGAACTTTTAAACCTATATACAGAAGATTAAACTTGTATAAACAGATGAACAATAGGTAGTTTTACTTTTACAGTGACAGCTTAGTAAGAATATGTATTTTAAAGTTACATACTAACTACAGGAAAGTGATTAATAGGCTGTTGGAATTGAAGTAATTAAAACGAAGCGCAGGTTATTCAGTACACATTGTCACTTCCAATTATTGTTGAGGTGTTCAAGTTTGTTTATTTTGTGACGGAGGAGCAAGCCATAGCGATGTAAACAGCCGTTACCTATTGAAAACATTTACTATTCTGCCTTGTACATGTGTTGACCTTCCAACCTGTTTTAATTTATGGCGGTCACAATACAGTTGAGCTTTTAAGTATATTTGAGCCGTAATTAGTCGAGCAATATTTTTACGTTTAAAATTTGCTCGACTGATTACGACTTAAATATACGTTAAATGTTCAACTGTGATTCTTTTATTGTAGAGCAAGGCAAAAAGAATTGGTATCATAGTAACACATTTTACATTTTGCTTCTCAGAATTTCATAGCAGCGAAAAATAATATAATTCAATATGGCGACTGGTGCCGAGCATTAGGGCGCGCTCTAACGCAATTTTCATCACCATTTTTTTTTATTCTTATTTGCACGAGATATTTTTTTCTTATTTTAGACACGAAATGTGACTAAATTTGGCTCTTACGAAATTTTTTTATCTCTCGTAGTATTCGCGTAATGGCTTGTTAAAGTCATATTTTGCATGTTTCCGTTTTAACGACTACACTAAAACCAACTGACATACCAAACTAAAAAAATCACAGTGAATAAAGACGTTGCAGGCTACAATGAAATGCTCATAAAATTAAAGAATAACAATTATTTGTATTTTTAAAAAATGCTGAAACTAAAAATAAACATTTTAAAAAATGCAATAAATTTTTTAAAAATACAAATAATGTTTATTCTTTAATTTTATGAGCATGTCATTGTAGCCTGCAACGTCTTTATTCACTGTGATTTTTTTGAGTTTGGTATGTTAGTTGGTTTTAGTGTAGTCGTTAAAACGGAAACATGCAAAATATGACTTTAACAAGCCATTACGCGAAAACTGTGAAAGATAAAAACACTTCATAATAGCCAAATTTAGTCACATTTTGTGTCTAATATACGAAAAAAAAATATCTCGTACAAATACAAAATAAAATAATGATGACGAAAATTGCAGTAGACCGCGTCCTTAGACGCGGTACAGGCTGACGTAAAACGTGTTCTCAGTCAGCTCCGCGTAAACAGTTGTTTCCACGTCTGTTATATGTGAGGCATGACTGAAAAAAAATCTTATAACCAACTATTCTTTTTACCATTTTTTTTTTGTAGTTTTATGCGAGTTTTTTTACATGAATTAAAAAAAAATTATGCTAGTAGCCGATTACTCATGTAGAACATAATTTGTGTTAATATTCGTTTTACTTTAGCAAAATATATACCATCATTTCCGATCAGTCCGCGTGTTTGGTTTCCTACTTTATATTAAGTATTTTACAAAAAATTCCTTGTTCATTTATAAACATTTTATAGACTGTAATGCAGCTCACGAAACCCGCTTCTCGAGAATTTTAATCTCAAGAAAACAACACATTCCCGACTGTGATGCAATCGTATAACGCTGGAGCGCAAATTATTCGTTTCTATTTTACTGTCTGCCAAGGAATTTCAAAACAACTCTAGCAATAGTCTAGCATCGTGCGGAATTTCTCGCCCTTGTTACGGTAGTTGTTTGAGAAAGTTGCAGAGTAGAAGGACATTTTACGTATCAGTGAACATAAGGGATGTCCTATTTTAGAACGTAACGCGCGAATACATACAAAACGCATATACGAGAAAAAATTTATAAACTGCGTTAGACTTGACTGGTTTCTGGACATAAGCCATTGTTCATGTTTTGCAGATCAAACTTGTGTTTAATGACAAAGTTTAAAAAAATACATAAAACACACACAAAATAAAGAGAAAATGTAATCCCACAAGAATTATGTCAGTTTTTTTACAACAAAGAAATCTAAAGGTAGAGTTCAGTGAAATATCGACACCCAGACACAAATGAAGTCAGACACAAATAGAAACAGATTTCCAAAATGAAAAAAAAAAAAAAAGATGGAAGTAGACAAAAAACAATGAACAGGGAACAACAAACTAAAGACAAGAGACAACGCAAAAACTCCCATTGCAACAAACATAAAAAAATCTCATGAACTGTGTGTGTGTTTCCCTTCAACACTACTCTCGGGGCAGTCCAGTCTTCGGTATTTAGCATATGCTTCATTATTTTCTCAAAGTCGTTAAAGTCGATAATTTTATTTTCTGACAAAGCAATCAGTCACAATGGTGGTGATAAAAATTCGCTAGCTAGTCACGTAACCCGATTTTATATTTGCATTAGTTTATATTTTTCGGGTATAATTAAATATATATAAATTTATTTATTACATTGATATAAAAATAATGCTAGACATCATTAAAATTGGGCCTTAGCTGTACTGTATTAAAATGTCCTGGAAGTTTAATTAAATTCGTATGTTTTGCCGTATTCTAGTAAAAATGATACCAGTTTGGCAGCAGAATTTATTTCGCGGGTGAATAGATTCATTTCCACCGCACCCATTCCCACTCACCGGACGTACACAAAGTATTAATAATTCTCTCGTACTAACTCGTTTCTCTGCGGTTTCCGGGGGAGGGCTGTTTATTCGTACGTCAGCCGGAGCACGCCTCACGCGTCCCTTTGTCTCTGAGCAGTATGCAGATAGCGTCGGGACGCTCCACGTATGAACACAGGGAGTCTGTCCTGAATACGTTAACGAGGCGAATCACGCCAGTCGGCCAAAGCGACTGGACGGCTTGACGCAGCAGTTGTCGGACCTGCCAGCCACCAAGTTTCCTACCATGCTAACAAAACGGAGGCCGACGTGAAGCTATGATCTGTCAATGTATGTCAGCTACCAGAGGTTGGTAGTCTGTATTCATCTCGTCGTTCCAGCCAAGTGTGAACGTCAAATGGAATGATCATACTCTGCGATATATAAGGTATCGATGTATACAGTACGGTCTTTATATAAAGTAGACAAAGAATAAAATTGGGACATTTTTACAAATACGAAATAATTTGTTAATACTACGCAAATTATTGATGCGTGGTAAATTAAATACTTTAACACTGGAAGCTTACATCCGATTTTGAATGGATATTTTAATGTCAACAAAGAAAAACAAAAACTAGCATTCTTATGCAAAATTACCAAATGTATAAAAATAGTTTTGCTAGATAAAAACAACCATTTATCATACCCCAAATTACAATATATAAATAAATATATATATATATATTATCTCACAAAGTTGTCAATGGATATTTTCTTAAGAAGCAATTTTTTTATATTGACTTTAAAGTTTCTCAAAATCTTAATTTAACACAAACCTACTTCTTTTTTTTAGGAAAATGATTGATTAAAACTTTAAAAACCTTTAATTTAAGATTAAATAAGTCGTCCATAAAACTATTCTATACGGAAATTGTTTTCCTGATATTACTGAAATTATAATATTATTTTTAATTAAATATGTTATGTTAATAATAACTATATTTCAGATTACTATACACGTTCGTCTCTCAGTACAGAACTTGAAAATGTTAAGGATTCCTTTGGGTGAACCGTATTTCTAACAGCTGCATGTTGGCTCCCGTGGTGCACGACTTAATTTGGCAATAACTGGAGATCTTTCAACTAATAACAGATAAGCGACAGTTCGCTTGGTCAAGTGAGGGCAAGTGTCCCTTCAAAATCAAGCAGCCAATGAGGAATTGAAACTATCTTGTCTGATCACGTAAACCTGAAAAATCTGCTCTACAGGACAATGAACACACAAATATTTAATGTCCTTTGATGTAGATTCAGAGAAGCTCAAATAGAAAAATGTAGAAAGACAAGTGTTATAGTAAATAGGAATTGTTTTTTCTTTTTGTAATGCGAGGAGAGCATTGCGGGTGAAATAGTTGTGTTTAAGCCTATTATCCTACTGAACAAAGTTTGGCGTGAAAGTTCCGTTGTATGTAAAGCACAAGATTGTTTGAAACATTAGGCAATTCCATGTTGCCAATTTTCTGTAATTGTAGATAACCTGTCGAGGAAAGTCGAATTCAAGGCCGAACCAAGTCTAGCATTCCTTGCTTCACTGATGCTTGTTGGATGCCGATGGATCGTAAACGTGACTGAGTTGAGGATGCAGGCATATATATATATATATATATATATATATGTCGCACTGTGCACAGCATTTCTGCAGTGCATCAGATATAAGATGGTATTTTTAAAATATTCAAATACCTAATCACGCAACTACTAAGACATTGACATAACTAAACTAAAGACGGTATTAAAACGATTTCCTTAAGGTAATCATTTATGTTAACTCAATTATGACTTTTTATTCAGGACATAATAAAATGATAATCTCGTGGGTAGTGTTATTCCGAGACAGGCTTTACCCAAAAATTGTTAGACCTACATAAATCAGTGGGGTATTGAAGTTCAATGAGACATTTGAATATATCCCTGAAATGATACTGCAGGTCACCTTAATCAAGGGCTGATATACAGTGCTGACTAGTTCACAGTTTCCTATAATTTATATTCCACAGATTCTACAAGTATCCACTAACACCATTGGTTTCCTCCAATACCGCTGGTTTACACAAACATCATTAGTTTTGACTGAAATACTAGTAAGTTTCCTCCAACGCCCCTGGTTTCATACAACACTTCTGTTTCCTTCAATACTACAATTTTCCGTCAAACTGCAAAATTTTCTCCAGCATAAGGCATTTCTCCAGTCAATAAAGATATCTTCAATAAAACCAATTTTCTACGACATAATCAATTTCCTTCAGCGCGATATATTTCTGTAACGTAACATACCGTTCTCTGCAGTATCACCATTCATTTAACATCAATCACAATTTACTTCAAAATCACACTTTTTTTATAACAGCACTATTTACAGTTAATATCGTATTCGGTCTGCACTAAAGTGTAAACAATTACACTTACTGGTAACTATTCCTGTAATATTTCATGATAATGCGAGTTTGTTGTGAAACTCCCCTCGAGGATTTCATGTGCCTCTGAAGACGATAGTAGGTACTGTAGTACGCATAATAACCTCATGATATTCTATGAGTCTGCAGTTACCACAGCTCCACCATACTAAGTAAATGACTTAGAGAAAACAGCAATATAAGATACGATGTTATCTGACATTTCTGTATGATCGTAGTGAATAGTGAATATCAGCAAGCCTCGTTTTGTATCGGGTAATGAATAACAGTCCACACGTTAACTTTGATTGTTTTAACCAATATTTAATTAAACATTAAAGCAAATTCTCTTAGCAGTTAGTATAAAGGAAAGGTGATTGTATGTGTCTATGTATGTTTATGTGTAATATGTTGCACTTCCAGATCAAAAGAGGTACAACTCAAAAAGAGGTCATTTTGAGTTAGGACACTATTGTGCATTTTTCAATGCTCTTTCAGATAGTAATACCACCGTTCAGAATCGATGTGTTCTTGATTTGATTACTAATCAATGTTATGTATTTTTCACATTTTCACTATGGCAGGTATAAAATTATCATAATTTAACAATATTGGCAACTGTTAATTGTGTATGTTCCAGCATGAATGGCGGTATTATGGTTACTGTGAACGTTTTTGATAACCAACTTTTTCTACTAAAACTTTAAATGTCAAGATGTCGGAACAATTTTTTTTAGATGTGCCCGTATTGATGTTGAGGTGATGTATAAATCTAATATATAAAATTCTCGTGTCACAGTGTTTGTTTCCATACTCCTCCGAAACGGCTTAATTAACCGATTTCAAGGAAATTTTGCTTCTACATTCGGTAAGTCTGCGAATAGGTTTTTATCTATTTTTATACTCCTAAGTTCTATTGTTTAGTAAATATTTGTAATTTATTTATGTGACAAAACAACGTTTGTCGGGGCAGCTAGTTATATATATATATATATATATATATATATATATATATATATATATATATATATATATAAACGGCTTTAACATAGAAATAATTTAACCATCAGTTACACAACACGAAGTGACTAACATCTTGTAATCTAGAGAAAGCTGAAACATTTCTTTCTGTTGTTTCTAGAGACACCACAAATCATCTAGTCGGAAAGTTTCGAGAAAGGTATTTGCCAACAACGCACGCGATGTGGGGCGGAAAAGTCCGGAAGAGTGCATCAACAACTTTGCCGGCGCGCCACTAGATGTACAGCATTCTTTCACACACTCGAAGTGAGAGAGAGAAAGACAGAGACGTCCTCATGTTACCACCTACAGCAGCAGTCGTTAGTTAACGGCGGCAGTCCAGCATTCTGTGGAAACTTTTTCTCTGCAGATCCCGGAGGCGTGAGTGTACAGCAAGCTCGGCTACGAATGGACGAACTTCAGGTCCACTGAAGTCCAACTGTAAGCGACTCGTGATACATGTTTGCGGCTTTCAGCCAGATAAGTATTGCACCTCCCATTCTGCAAGACTTTGCAGTTATTCATTGTCTTATCTTACTTCAGAGTAACAAAAGTGGAGATAGATGGAACTCGCCCACGTTTACTAAATTGCAGTAGTGGATAATATCAGCATGTGCATCCCTCCAATGGGAATAAATGGATATTTTTTTTAAGTTTATAAATTAAAATACAATTTAACTACTGTTATATTGTTTTCTAATTCTCATAACACATAAATTTTTCTAATAGTTTCCGTACAGCTGAATGCATTGAAAAGTATTTTGCTTTTATCGGACCTTTTTACAAATTTACTGAACTAAAGTTTTAATTAATAGTAATATATACAGTAGTGGTTTATTGTAATATATAGTAAATTATGGCCCTATATTTTAAGAACATAGTTAATTTTATTACTGAGTAAGAGTTTTGTCATGATTCTTAGGTCTGAAATTAATAAAATATATTGTATTTTCTAGGTATTGTTACAAGTTTGAGGAGCACAAACTTTACATGTGGGCAATTCCCATGAGTTCTTTGGGATAGAGGTCTTATAATTACAAATAAAAGAGTTAAATTAAATACTGGATTTAATAGCTCACAAAGCTACGAAATACACAAAACAGTAATCAACTAGAACTCTCACAACACAATTAGTTATGCACACAATTACTCCTGTGTCACAGACACGTTAATTAACCTTGACAATTAAAGCACAAGAAAAGTCTACCATCAATTAATTAAACACTATAAATCACAATAAAATTCAGTCATATATCCA